>RCUC01116300.1:0-10778 GCA_003697995.1 Taxidea taxus jeffersonii | reverse complement strand
TTTTTTAAAGAGTTTATTTATTTGACAGACAGAGATCACAAGCAGGCAGAGAGGCAGACAGAGAAAGAGAAAGAAGGAAGCAGGCTCCCCACTGAGCAGAGAGCCCGATGCGGGGCTCGATCCCAGGACCCTGAGATTATGACCCGAGCTGAAGGCAGAGGCTTTAACCACTGAGCCACCCAGGTGCCCCTCAAATAAATAAATCTTAAAAAAAAAAAAAAAAAATTTTTTTTTAAAAAGATTTTATTTATTTATTTGACAGAGAGAGGGAGCACAAGTAGGCAGAGAGGCAGAGAGAGGGAGAGGAGAAAGCAGGCTCCCTGCTGAGAGAAGAGCCCAATACAGGGCTCGATCCCAGGACCCTGAGATCACGACCGGAGCTGAAGGCAGAGGCTTTAACCCACTGAGCCACCCAGGTGCCCCCCCCCCAAATTTTTTTTTTTTTTTTGGGGCCCCCGGGTGACTTAGTGGGAAGCCTTTGCCTTCAGCTCCCGTCATGATCTCAGGGTCCTGGGATCAAGCCCCGTGTCGAGCTCTCTGCTCAGCGGGGAGCCTGCTTCCCCCCCCCTCTCTCTGCCGGCCTCTCTGCCTACTTGTGATCTTTTTCTCTGTCATATAAATAAATGGAAATCTTAAAAAAAAAATAAAAGTTTTGTTTTGTTTCCTACCCCACCTTCTCCAGAATGTCTGCAGAATTTGCCCATTTCACTTGCTGCCTGCTTTGCTTAAGTTGGCCATGTTATATAGACTCCCGGTCCTGGTCCCTTTAGAATTCAATGATTCCTCCTATTGTTCCACACATTCCAGATTTTCCCTCCAAAACTTAAACACTTCCCTTGACAACTGAAGGCCACAAACCTCTGACCTGCTTCCATGTACTAATTCATTAGCACATTTCTAGAACAGCACCTTTGTGAAGGAGAACCAAGTTCTGAACATAGGGGGCGGGTGCCTAAATCAATAATCGAGGGGGTTGGACCTATGCTGTCCTAGCCCTCTAAAATAATCAAATACGTGAAAGTCACCATTTCTTGCCAAACTTAAGAAAAACCCCAACTCCTGCACATGGGGACAAAGAAACAACAGCAGCTGAAAATAGAGAACCAAAGCATCACATGAAAAACTAACTTGATATCGTCCATATCAGTGGGATTTCACTCATACAGCGAAGACAAAGGAGAAGAATTCCAGACTGTTTTCAAGATAATAAAATGGCATATGACGGTGACTCACTAACTGACTAAAACGGGGAAAAAATCCATAAACAGTCACAGGAACCTTGCAAAGCTGCAGAGATCTGGCAAACCTGAATTTCTTTCACCTTGCTTGGCTCTTATCTCCAATATACACAAAACACACACACACACACCACACACACACCACACACACACACACACACACACACACACACGATCATTCTGAAGCCAAGCTGCAATTGGCTAATGGCTCTTATCTCCAATATACACAAAACACACACACACACACACACACACACACACACACACACACGATCATTCTGAAGCCAAGCTGCAATTGGCTAATGGCTTGCTCTACTGCTTAAGACAATATTTTATTCTTGACTTGCTCAATAAACCTGCTGAGAAAAATAAACAATGGGTTTCATCTTATAAATAATCTAGGAAACAGAATTGCTGTGCAAACAGCAGAGTTGATTTACTGCCCATGATAAGCAGGAACAGGAAAGTCCAAATGTGGCACAGTGACCCCCCAGTCCTACTCTTACTGTCCTGAGACAGGAAAGTTTAACAAGGATTTTCTGCCTGCTATATGGTTCGAAGCCTAGGATGTGCAGGTTTCAATTGGTCTTTAAAACAGCATAAAAGCAGATCATGAAAAACAACATGAAGAGCAAAAAACAAGAAAAACCATTTCTTAGAAACACTGAGAACTTTTAATCTGTTAGTACCAATAATTATATATCTATCTATGGCTGGAGTATACTTCCGTTCCATCACTCACAAGCATGAGAACACACAGGGCCGCACACCTCATTTTTAAGAAATATCAAGTAGGGGTCTGTTTTGGGCACTAAAGGAGATATAAAGAAGTATTACAATGAAGTCCTTGCTCAGAAGGCCTTATGCTCTACATAAATACACACACGCATGTATGTGTACAGAACAGAAATGCATGGAAGACAGAAGGAAGCAGTGTCCACAGTCAGGACTAAAGCAAAATAAAGAATAATTTTTCAAGGGCAGAACAAAATGCAAGTCTTCTGAGAGAAGAGTTGGGCAATTTGTGTATATTTCACCATTGCACATCTCAACATCGTGTGGCTCTCAAGAGTGTGTGGCTCCCACGAGTGTACCGCCCAAGCCCTGTAACTGGGCCCTGGACAGTCTCAGTGACTATCACTCGGGCACCATCCAGAGAACACAAGCCCCGCTGGCCTTTTCACCAGACTGTGGACTCCACAAGGGTGAGCACTCTCTCACCCACCACAGACACCTCAAAGAGAACACAGGCCTTGGGTACTAAAGGTTCCCCAAAACAGTTCCCAATTTTGCCAACGGAGAATGATGATGATGATTTAGACACCTCTAAGACCAAATTCTGGGAATTATGACACTACAATTTAGAGGCTTCAGAAGAACTTAAGACATGTGAATAGAACAAAGAATCGTAAAATCAGAAAATAATGAAGGTCATTAATATAGAAACTTAGTTTAAAATGTAAACATCTCAAAAAGAAAACTTAGCTTAATTGAATTCTGGCATCCCAAGACAGGCTTCTCCTGTTTGCTTTTCCTATTTTTATAACACAATAATGGTTTTCAAATTACATGCAGAAAAACGTGGAAACAAACAAACAAAAAGAAAGAAAAGAAACTTATGATGGCGGGGTGGGTGCAAGGGGTCCAGCTGGGGAGCAGCCGTAAGACAGATTTGTGAAGGCCTTGCTTTACTTTTCAAAACAAGAAAAGTCATTTTTACTCTATTTTCCTAAGTATTACTAAAAAGCATAACTTCAAATATGATGGAAATGAACCAATTACTCAAGGATTAAGACTTCAGATACATTTTAAAACTTATTCTTGAAACAACAGCAAACTGGATTTCAAAGTTAGGATGGGTTCACTGGTCTGAAGGCAAAACAAAACAAAACAAAACAAAAAACTATGTTTTTTGAACATGAGTTCCAAGTGCATAAACTCACTGAATGCAAGCACTGTAATCACAGCTTACAAGTCTTCTTAAAGACCATTTCAAACCTTCCACTTGTTTTACTAGCTAATAAAATGGGGGAGGTCTACTTAAGCTGAAAGATCATAAATGTCTCCATCTAAAAAGTCACCAGGTAACCAAGACCCAGTCATCATTGGAAATATGGGTTAGCAAATACCAACTGTGAATAAGTAACCGATCCTTATAAGCAGCAGTGTGTTCAGTAACTTTAAAGTCCAAGGTGGTTCACCTGGAGGCAGTGTCCATAAGCAATATGTCATACACAACCGAAATGCTTGCATGCCATTCCCTCCAGTTCTGACACACAGGGTAAGACCAAGCACAGGCCCAAGACATTTACAGACAGAAGAGCAAATATTCAAGGCCCTTGGTTTAAAAAATCACCTAGTTTTTAAAGACATTTTTATTCCCCCAACATCAGCACCAAAAATGTCTTACATGCAAATTTCTTAACTGCTTCACTTACACAAGGGAATCAGCCAATCTCATTTAGATTACCCTAGTTAAAATTGGACCACTGCCCAGCCAAATATCCACACAGCTTAGACTATCAGATGAAAAGATTCAAGCTTCTGCCCAATTTTAATGGGAACGAACCCCCTGCATGGCAATAACTATAGAATCAAAATATTCACTGCCAAAACCTAGTGCCTTTTTCTACTGGGTAATCACTTCTTCCCGAATGGAAAATTTCAACTTTATCCGCCCCTACTTGAGGGCAAGTTATTAAGAAAAAAGGTACGGCACATGTCTCTCCTTGGACCCAATCATGCCAACCTCTCAAAATATGTGTATTTCTTCTTCATATATAAAGGGGTGCCAGGGAAAGAGAGTAACACCTGAAAACACCATAATGTTAAGTGTGTAAATATTGTATTAGGAAGAGAATGTCACCCCCCCTTTTTTAAAGATTTTATTTATTTATTTGATAGAGACAGAGACAGTGACAGAGATAGAGCACAAGCTGGGAGGAGAGGGAGAAGCAGGCTTCCCAGTGAGCAGGGAGCCCAGCACAGGGCTCAATCCCAGGACCTTGGAATTACCACCTGAGCCAAAGACAGACCCCCTTAGCCAAATGAGCCACCCAGGTACCCCCTGAATGTCATCCTTTCAAATAAAAAGGTTTCTATTAGAACCTTAAATTAAGATCTAGGCTAGCTCAACTCATGCCGCAAGGAAAGGAGGAAAACAGCTTTTATATGAAATATGACAGGAGTTAGAGCTGTGTTCCTAGGAAAAAAATGAAAGATAGGAAAAAGAAAGCTATATTAAGAAATTCTATTACTGATAATGAAAATAGGTCCAGATACTGTTAGTAGGTTTGAGATACTTTGTAATAATCTGAAAAACAAAATAAAGCCCTAATAGTGAAGTAATTTACAATTTTAACAGAATAAAAGCAACACTGTTTTAAGAATGAATATGACTTGGGACGCCTGGGTGGCTCAGTTGGTTAAGCGGCTGCCTTAGGCTCAGGCCATGGTCCCAGCATCCTGGGATCGAGTCCCACATCGGGCTCCTCGCTCGGCAGGGAGCCTGCTTCTCCCTCTGCCTTTGCCTGCCTCTCTGTCTGCCTGTGCTCGCTCTCGCTCTAACAAATAAATAAATAAAATCTTAAAAAAAAAAAAAAGAATGAATATGACTTACGGGTTTAGGATTCTGTAAAGTCTGCACTACTGTAAACAGCAGTGTTTCCTAAATTTAACTAAGCATTCAAATCACCTGGGGAGCTGATTAAAATGTAGATTCTGGCTCAACCTGAGCAGCACAGAGCCTGAGAATCTGCAGCTGTACCAAGCTCCAGTGCGGCGAGAATGCTGGCCAGAGGAGCACCCAGGGAGCAGCAAGGGTGCCCAGCATTTGCAGCAGAGGCCTCTGGTTATGTGGCTGTAACACAATTGTGTCCTCAATAGTATCAAACTATTCAGGAAGTCCACACTTTGTTATGTAACATTAGATTAAGCATTAATGAGGCTAAAAAATTGTTTATCTAAGGTTTTAATCTGAAGTTAAATAAAACCCCACGCTGAATGCTCATACTGAATGCTCGAGTCATTCTTAACCTCTTAATATTAACAGAGTCTTGATTACTCAGTCTTAAAACCTTTCTCAATGGTAGTTATTCTTTGCTGGGGGAATGTGCTTTTATGGAAAGGATATTTTGCCTAAAGAAATGAACAATTAATATTCAACAGTTATGTACATATTTAAGCAGAATTCGTTCCCAGAAATGGGGCTGAGGAAAGTGCTTGATTTTCATGTTACTTCTCAAATTAAAATTTTAAATCTCCAGTACTTTTTTTCATACTATTTCCCAAAGTTTAAAAACAAAACACCCAAAACATCAAAACCAGCTGCCCCTTCGTCCCATTAAAAAACAAACAAAAAATGACACATTTTCAATGGAGAAAATCAAGATAAAAGACAGACTTCCAGTTCCATAAATCACTTTCAATTCTCCATTTTTTGTCTTACAATGAGACCAAATTCTTATAAGAACCCCCTCTCTGGGCCTCCACATCTTGTCTGCACTGCTTAAGAATGCTCCCACAGCTCAGCTAAGACCTCTCCTTTCTCTTCTTAGAAGCCTTCAATGGGTACCCAAACGTCCTCTCTGGAGACCGCAGGGTCCCCCATGTCTCCCTCCAGGCCCTAATTCTGGCCTGAGTCCAACCACATCAGCGCTGGCAACCTCCTCCCCACCAGGCTACTGTATGTACGGTTTGTAATTTCCTGTCTCCATGCCTTTGCTCATGATATTTCCTACAGCTGGAAAGCTGCTTTTCTTCCACTCTCCCAGCCATGGCCTGTCCAAAAACATATCCTTCCTTAGAGGTTCAAACACCACACCCTCCAATTAGCCCTCCGGCAGCACCCCCACCCCCCCAGCCTCTTGTGCACACTTTGTGGAGCCTGAGCCTCTACCAGGGGCCTTAGCACGGATTGCCAAACCTGGAGAGCATGCATATGGTGTGCCTTTCCTGCTGCAATGTGGGGCATGGATGGCACCTTGGTTCTCATTATAGACATCCCATTGGTGACAGTGCTTGGTGGGTATAAAAAATTTTTAAAAATGAAGCTATATGGAATGTTTAGCTCTGAAAATGGAAAGTGGGTTAAAAAATGAATTTTTTAGTATAGAAAATATTAATGCACCAGTAGCCAGGATTACAAACCATGCGAGTTTCATCCCTACTGGGCTAGGTGCTTAAAAATCAAACTACAGAGATGAGAAAGACAAGTCAAGGCGCACACATTTTTCCACCTCCTTCCGAAGGGTAATAACAGCGTGCTGGAAAGACCTCTCAGCTCCGCCAAGTTGGGGCAGCTCACGCTGTCTTCTCATGAACATCAGCTGCACCTGAGGTCCTGAGCAAGCACTTCCTATCTACAATCCGACACTGGCCGAGGCTGCCTGCATAACAGGACTTAGAGCTACAAACAAAGGCCAGCCAGGACTCAAGGAACAATCATCCAGGTGACAGACACAGAAAGCCTCTGATTCAAACACAGACATGTGCTCACTGTGAAAGAAGATACATGTCATTGTCATCAGAGTAATCATCTCATGATTTTGAAGAAAACTGCAATGTGTGTAAAAATAAAACAAAAAATTATTTTTGGAACGCCCATGTTTTGTATTATTTACAACACGGGTTCCCTTCCTGGTGATTTAAGACTCATTTCTATTAGGTCTCCTATTTTCTCAAGCACTACCTTGGCATCAGGAAGTCATACAATTCATCGATCCAAAGACTGTGTGGCAGGGCTGAAAGCAGGAGCCCAGAGGCCTGACTTCCCATCATCTCAGAAGCTCAGTCACTGGGGTACTTGCTCTGACTTACACAAACACACTAACCCTCAAGACTCTGATGTGGATTAGGCCAAACAGTGTCTTGAGAGAGAAGAGGTATACAGCCAAGGGGAATCTGAGATGCTCAGCAAAGATCCTTTGCCATAATCTTACTACTAATTACACATCTTATAAACATATTAGAGAAGGTAATCAGTTACAGAGAAAGAAAGAGAGGGAGAAAGGTAGTAACTCAGGATATCTGCACAACCATCACACTAAAATATCTGACTTACAGTTATTCTCTTGGGCACCCTGAGGTTAACCTATAATACCCACTCAACTAAACTTCTATAAATAGTTGGTTTTCCACAATCACAGCTACTGTTCTCAGAGAAAAGCCAGATTTAGCTCTTGTATAAGAAACACCAGAAGCCAAAAGAACTACAAAAGCTGTTTATGTCCATGCCCACCAGCAACCTCTGTCTGCAAAACCGCGCTCAATGATGGAGTGAGGATGCAAGTCTCCTCCTCATGACTCCCAAGACAGAGGAAACAGGCCCTTTAAACTAGGCACCGCCCTTCACCCCTCGCAGCTTTTCAACGGAGAGGGGTTTTCACAAGACAGACTATAAGGAACAGGTCATTTCTTTTCACACAGGTTTGGTATGTTTACAAGCAGAAAATAATTCCTTACCTTCCACAGCATTTAGCTACTTCAGGGAGCTAGGACCCAGGCTAAAAGCATTCAGGGTGGATGGGAATAACTGTCATTTTCAAGTGTTTTTATACACTCTCTGCAGACATTAGCTTGTTTAAAATCTCGAAACAATTCTCGAGGGTAGAAGGATCACCCTATTTTACACAAGAGCCAAAGGTGTACAAACATTTTATAAAGACTGTGGCATCTATAAAGTCCTGACACAAAGAAACACCATTTTATTTGTTATTTTACTTTTTATGACTATATCCAGTTAGCCACTGTATAGCAGTACATCATCAGCTTTTGATTTAGCGTTCAAGGATTCACAGTTATGTATAACACGCAGCGCACATCACATGTGCCCTCAATACCCATCACCCTGTTACCCAGTTCCCCACCCCCCAGAAACACCATTCTAGAGTAGGTAATTCTCCAGTCCTTGTCAGGATTTGACCTGAACTTCCCAATGAACAGCTCAAAGCACAGTGCACAGTTAGAAGAGGTTGTCAAGTACTATAGTTACTGGTAAGGCCAGGAATAGAACACAGGTCTGGTGACCCTCATGCCATGCCCAGTTGGGCATGTTCTTTTGGATGCTGATACCCTTCTGAAGTTTCAAGTCAGTTGCGAATAGCAAATAAATGAGTTAATAATTCTGGTAAATAGAAGAGAATGTGGAAAGTATCTAGATTAGAGGGATCTGATATAAAAAGAGGCATGACCATATGAAGCTTTCATTCTACCAAGGAAATTCTGAATCAAAGACACTAGTTCCTGCAAATTTTCTCATTTTCTGTAGCAAAAATGAAAAATAACCTTCGCCTTCCCCACCCAAGCAGTTGTGAATGATTAGCTTGGTTATGCTGATAACTAAGGAAAATATAAAATGACTGCCTCTCTCTCACACATGATTAGAATACTACAGATTTACCCTAACCACCAAATTCCCCCAATTCTAGGCAAAAGACAGCAGGACACTAGGAACGTTTAGCCAGTGTCAGCCATAATAAACCCTCCAGTGCTGCCAACAACTCTCCTGGTAGCGCCAATGATCGTGCCCTGATGGAAGAGGTTGGAAACAGGAAGGCTGCTGGGTGCCAGAGGAGAAGTGAGGAGAGAAACAACAAGGCTGGAAAGCAGGGATGGCAGTGATGAGTGAGGAAGGAAGGGTCTCAGGACCGAGATGCGTAGAAGAGCCTGGAGAACCAGCTCAAAAGGCTGGTAGAGCAGCAACTTCTCTGTGGGTGAGGAAGGACTACTAATTGAGTCAGACATTATCAAGAGCAAGGGGAAAAAAAGGATTAGAAGTCCCTTATCTAGGCTAAAAGTTATTCAGATCTGTTTCCCATTAAAGAGATAAAAACACTAGATAAAATTGCCTAGCACTTCCCAACTGCTGGACAGTAGATTTTAGATTCAACACTTAATCTATTATCTAACTAGAAAATAAACTACTATAAGTTTATTTTTTAAAACAGAAAGATAAATAATTGTCAAGCCATATCTTGTATCAAATTCTTCATGGTTTGCAACGTCTAGCAGAGCACAGGAAGACCACATCTACTCATGGATCTCACTTTCATTCCAATTTGGCCAAACCAAAATTCCTCCACTTGGGTAAAGCATTTTAGCGTTATAAAAGTAAATATCAAACTTCCAAACTTCAAATAACTGAAATCCTCAGAAAACTTAACGGTACTTCTTTCACTGTTCCACATTAAATACCTCTTTCCAGTGGGTTCTGGGAAGAGCCCCCCCCCCCCCCAAGAAAAAAAAAGTTGATTATACAGATCAATTACAGCATATATTTTATCTTAATGTCTATCAACAGTTCCCTTTTTTTAAAACCGTTCTCAAAATGATCTATCTCAGCATATTTAGATGTCTAATAAATAGTGAAGGTTTAATGTAAATATGATTGGTTGAGGCAAACCACTGATTTATATAAGGATGTACTTAAAATCTCAGAACCTTTCTTCCCTACTATGAGTTACTGCTGTTCACGTAAGGTATCACACAGAAAAGGCGTCTACAAACAAACAGTTCATTAAAAAGAGAGAAAAAAGAACCAACTCAGAATAAAAGAATCAAAATTGAATGAGAGGAAATCAATCAACGACGCCCAATGAGAAAATTAACAACCAAACCAAACCAGCCCAGCTCCTTCTATAATGGATATTCTCCATTTCCGCCTTCCATGCGGGGCAGCTAAGGGTGGAGTGAAAGCAGCTCCCTGTCTAGCTACTCACCCTCCATCCCCAAGGCCCAAGAAGCACTTCCAGTAACTAGGCTCTGCAGAGGCCAGAGACACTGGGACTTGGTCGGTCCCACTCCATTCCCAGCCTTGCCATTCCCCAGCTCAGTCAGAAGAACTCTGCACACCCCTCCAATTCCACCTGGAGGGAATTCAGGAAAATGTGACTGAACCCCCTGCTAGTATTCTCTTCATAGAGCCTTACCCTGACTTTCCTCAGCAAACCCTTCTACCCCAAGTTTAGCAAAAGATGGGATTTCAGCTTTGTGAAATATCAAAGGAATTTGTAAAACACTCACTTAAGCAATTTATAAGAATCCTTGTGTATCTGTCTATCCAATGAAAAGCACAAATTTTTATTTAAAATTATTTATTTATTTAGGTAATCTCTAAACCCAATGTGGGGCTTGAACTCATGAGCCTGAGATCGAGAGTCTCATGCTCTTCCAACTGAGACAACCAGCCAGCCTGAAAAGTGTAAACTTTTAAGGCTGGAAAATTAAAGAGTTAAAACTACTCTTCAAAATGTAAGCAACATTAAAGAAAGAAAAAGTCCCCAGAGAATTCAAAGTCTAGTAAGCCACAGATCTCTTCATTCTATTGCTTGGTTGATGACTTCTGTCAATAACCAAATCCAATTGGTGGTAAATGACATTTCCTGTTTCAGCCACTATATTTACAATTAGATGTTAATACCTCAACACCCCAGACAACCCTCAACTAACCCTCTCTTGTCAAAGACCTTTCTGTTCTTACAAGGGAATTAACTTTCTTTGTGGGGGATAAGCATAATCTGCCACTTTGCTATCTCAAATCAG
>RCUC01116299.1:0-12164 GCA_003697995.1 Taxidea taxus jeffersonii | reverse complement strand
AAAAAAAAAAAAAAAAAAAAAATCCAGCTACATGTGCGTGGGAACAAATCAACAAGGACAGAAGAACTTAAGGTGAAAAGCAACAGCTTCTTGCCCCTCTGCTCTCTGCCTCCACCCCTATCCTGCTCCCCAGATCCCAACCTCTTTTAACTGTTTGTTTTTAGTTCCTTTAGCAGTTACCTCCATAAATCTAGATAAGAGGCTTAACCTCTTTTTCTCCATTTATCAACTTGAGATAATATCTCTAGACACCTTAATATGAAAAGGGAGGACTCAGCTCATTTACTAGAAACCTCCTCTACTTCCAAGTGTTTTATGTTTATATTATTTTCGGTTCTACAGTTCTTACCTTTGCAACTTTAAAGATACATATCTTCTCATCAGAGGCCCCCACCCCCAGATTTTGAATTGTGTGTATTACTGCGAGCTGCCAGATTTTCACAATTGAAGACAACTAATCACACATATCCCAGAACGGTAAGGCCACAAAGCCTTCACAATGAATCCAAAGCTAAATAATTAAGGAGCCCTAGAAAATACGAGAGATGGGTCCCGGGCATCATGGTAAGGTCTCAGTTTTATCTCGGGGACAGCCTCAGTTACATGGAACATTAAAGCTTAAACTGAAGTTTGAACAATGAGCTGCAGGTATCTACCTGATAGCCAGGTGAAACCCCTTCAAAACCTTTTGTGGTTACTTGAAAGCACCTGGGTGACTCAGGTCATGATCCCGGGGTGCTAGGATGGAGCCCCATATCAGACTTCCTGCTCGGTGGGAAGCCTGTTTTGCCCCTCTGCCTCTCCCCGTTTGTGTTCCCTCTCACACTCTCTCTCTCTGTCAAAGAAATAAAATCTTTTAAAAAAGAACGCTTGAATTTCAAAGTCTGTCTTTCTAAAAATGTTTAAGGTACTTGCTTAACACTCCTTTCCAGTAAAAAGGCTTTTTCTCATCCTAGTCTCCCGCTGACTTTTAACAAAGAAAAGGCCCCACATGGAGTCACTCAGGCTAGGCCAAGTCACCACACCCGAGCTCAATACCTAATCTGATTACACTTGCAGTCTCCCCCAGAAAGGTCTTTCCCAGTCAGTCAGGACTTTTCTGATCAGCCCCAATATCACCTCTCCAAGAGCCTCTCCATCCCCCAAAGAAAGATGAAGTTAAACCCTCCCCCCCAAAAAATCATTCCTTCCCAAAAGAAGGTGTCTTCACCTAAAGTAATCCTTTCTTCTGTTTATGACTTCCTCGTCATACCTTTAAGAGCCGTGCCCTTCCTATCGCCCTTCAGAGCAGCTGTTTTACTTGCTAGATGGGATGCTGCCCAACTCACGAATGGCTTATTAGAACCAATATCTTCAAATTCACTCGGCTGGATTTATGCTTTTTAACACCGCCCACCTCGAACTTGCTTTGTTAACCTTAAAAACAAAACTAGCAGCTATTTTACCAGCAAAAATAGGTTTGTTTAGGGACAGCAGAAGATGTCAATGAGAGATCTTTCTTCCTCCAGCTGGGTTCCTCACCTAGCTAAAGCAGCATGAGACTTGCAAGGTTCTCTTCTCCTTAGAGTCTGCAGCTGACCGATGACTGGCAGGGCAAGAGAGCTGCCCCCTCTGGTCTCCCGACTCCATCTGAAGTGTGGATTGCTTTTATTATTAATTAATTTTCACATCTTCAAAGGCTCAGAACAATGGGTGGTGTTGACTTCAGCCAGTCCGTGGAGTGTACAGATCTATCTCCATGACCTCACCATGATTCACCTTGGTAACATGCCTCCCTTGGGCTCCTCACGCTGGGACACACATGAGGCACAAAGGGGACTTGCAGAAGAGAAGTTACGACAGCTCTGGCAAAGGCGACAAGGACGACACACTGGACTTAGCCTCCTGTGTCATTCAGCATCAGCCATGCCCCCTATAGACAATAAGCCAGGTCTTAACTGCAAGGACAAGGGCTGCTCATCAGACAAGAATGGAGTGCAGGTGTGGTGAGCCTTGCTGAGAGGGAGCAGGAAGCAGCAAGGTGAGGTGGGAGGGGAGTCCGAGGAACAGGGACCTCGTCAGAAAAGCTGCCCAGGTGTTATATCAGGGATATATGCCCTCTTAGAGGGGCAGGGGATCAAAGACAGTGACAAGATGGCAAGAATTCTTAGATGGGGACAGGCGTGGGTTTGAAAAATTATGATTAATGTTATAACATTATGTAGGAGAAACATTTAAAAAAAGAAAAGAAAAGAAAAGAAACACCAGGGGCGCCTGGGTGGCTCAGTGGGTTAAAGCCTCTGCCTTCGGCTCAGGTCATGATCTCAGGTCCTGGGATCGAGCCCCGCATCGGGCTCTCTGCTCGGCGGGGAGCCTGCTTCCTCTTCTCTCTCTGCCTGCCTCTGCCTACTTGTGATCTCTGTCTGTCAAATAAATAAATAAAATATTAAAAAAAAAAAAAAAAAGAAACACCAGAATACCCTGCTCGGATATCTGAGGAAAGATCAGAAGTTACAAAAGGTTGAAAAGCACTGCTTTAACAAAGCTGTGTACTAAGTTAATTAAAAATACCTAAATAAAGCCTTTGACTCAAATCTGCCATAACTGATTACATTTGCTTGCTCTAAATTCTCCAGTATAATAGGAAAATTTAGAATGCATCATTTTATAGGCCACCACATTGCTAAAAACTTGTGCCTGGGGGCTAAGGAATGAGTGCAGCGTGGTTGAATGGGCAGGAGGTTCCGTGGCAGCTTTGCTTTGTTTCCTAATTTCCCTTAATGGAATGGGCCATTACTTTACATTTTCTACCTAGTCCCTCTCAGCCTGCTGCTCTTAAGTGCTGCTTTTTCATTTTTTGCTTTTAGTTCCTTTGGACCCTCTCGAGAAACCCTCAGCCCACCCAGAACTGAAATCTTCAGCAGCAAGGACCTGGTGCCCACCAGAGGCTCTTAAACTTCAGTTTGCTTAATAGTCGTCCACGAAGGTCGTTAAAAATACACATTCTTGTGCTAGAACCCCCATCTCAGCCTCCTTGATTTTAATACTGTAGGTCAGGGTGGAGCCTGGGGGGTTTAATTTACCAGCAATTCCAGGGACAGGAAGGTGATCTTCAGCCCCATGGTGAGAAGTGCTTTTCATCCTACTCTGTCCATACTCTATCCCACCTGTATGGCTAACAGAGGAACCAACAACCTTTACTGTTAGGAAAACAAAGTTCCAAGAATGACCAAATCTCAAATCTCTGAGGTCCCTGCCAGGCCTCCCTCCTCTGCCCAAAGCCCAACATGTAAATCTCTTCCATCTCCTCCTCCATAGCTTCTCAGAGAAGCAGAAAACAGAAATGCCCCTGGGTGTCCTCCACACACCACACCCCCAAGAGAGCCCCCCCAGCCCCACTTTGGTTTTTGACTGAAGTACAGCTGACATACAATATTATATTAGTTTCAGGTGTACAATGTGGCGATTCAACAATTCTATATGTTTCAAAATGCTCTTAAGTGTAGTCTCCATGGGGCACAACACAAAGTTATGAAAATATTATTGACTCTATTCCCCGTGCTGTACTTTTCATCCCCGTGACTTCTTTATTTTAGAACTGGAAGTTTGTGCCTCTTAATCCCCGTCACCTATTTGGCCTGTCCCCACCCCACGCCCCTCTGGCAACCTCCTGTTTGTTCTCTGTAATTAGCCACTCTTAAGAGGCTCTCATCAAGCAAAAGAGAAAGTTCCCTGTCTTTAAAACTCTCCGGGAAGTCCAGAGTAACATTTCCTCTTGGAAAGCTCTTTGCCACGATTTTCCCAGGGCTGCACTTGAGTGAAACCCCCAAAGGAAATTACCACTTAAATTAGGCAGGATGTGCTGGCTGTTTTTCTGGCCTCTGCCAAGCACACACGCAGCGAGGGATGAGATGGGGTCGGGGGGATGACGGGAGAGGAGCCCACATGTCGGGGGCGCTGCTGTGAGGGAAACAGGCCTGAGGACATCACTGGGGAAGCCAACACTGGGAAGGGAAGACATCTGCTCCGGTCAGGTGTGGGGAGGGGGCAGTACAGTGAGACAGAGGAAATGATGAGCTTTGGCACCTGGCCATCCATCTTGGAACCTGCCCTCATAGGGGCAGAGGCCTCCATGGAGCCCAACTGTACGCTCCATGAAAGCAAGAACAAGATCTGTTTTGTTTTTGTTCTCCCACTTTTTTTTTTTAAGTTGTAGTTGACATACAATGTGTTACTAGTTTCAGGTGTACAACATAGTGATTCGACAATGTTGTACATTACACAGTACTCACTATGGTAAGTGTAGTCACCATCTAAGTCACCATACAAAGTTATTCTAATATTAATGGCCATATTTCCTATGCTGTACTTTTCCTCCCTGTGGGTTTTTTTTCTCCCTTTTTATTTACTTTTTATTTATTTCTTTTTTAAGATTTTATTTATTTGACAGAGATCACAAGTAGGCAGAGAGGCAGGCAGAGAGGGTAGGGGGGAAGCAGGCTCCTTGCTGAGCAGAGAGCGGGGCTCAATCTCAGGACCCTGGGATCATGACCTGAGCTGAAGGCAGAGGCTTTAACCCACTGAGCCACCCAAGCGCCCCTTTTTTCTCCCTTTTTAAATCAGGGGTGCCTGGGGTTCAACTCAGGTCTTGATCCCAGGGTCCTGGGATGGATCTCCACGTCAGGTTCCTCGCTTAGTGGGGGGATTGCTTTTCCCTCTCTCCCCAGCTCAGCTCTCTCTCAAATAAATAAGTAAAATCTTAAAAAAAAAAAAAAAAAAACTAACCAAAAATAAATAATCAAATTATATCAACCATAAAATTTGGTCTTTTAACCTACGCCATTCAGTGGGTTTTATTGTATTCAGGAGGTCTAGTGACCACCACTACTTTAATTTCAGAACATTTTCATCACCCCAAAAAGAAGCTGCTCTACCCATGAGCAGTCACCCCTACACCCTCTTCCCCCCAACCACTGATCCACTTTCACTCCCTGTGGATTTACCCACTCTGGGCATTTCATACACATGGAATCCTACTACCTGTGGCTTTCGGCATTTGGCTGCTTTCACTGAGATCGTATCTCTAGTCCATTCACATGTAACGTGTGCCAGCCCTTCATTCCTCTATATTAGGGAACAATATTCCACTGTGTGGATAGACCACATTTTGGACACCCTTCATCAGGTGATGCCCATTTGGGCTGTTTCTAATTCTTGGTATTATGAATAATGTACATGAAGGTTCATATACAAGTATTTAAGGGGACATAGGTTTTCATTTCTTTTAAGGATGCCTAGGAGTGGGCTTGCTTGGGTCTTATGGCAACTCTGTGTTGAACCCCTTGAAAGAATCTGTTTTTACCCACTACTGCAATTCCCCATTGACAGCCCAGCCCCTGGCACATTGTTTGACAAATGGATAGGTGAATTAAATCAATGAAAGAAATTGGGAATCAAATGAGTGAGGTTCTGAGTTTTTGAGTGTGAAAGCATTTTATACTCCATTAAGAGCAATACAGATGAGATCTACTGTTACTAAGTAATGGTATCAGACGTTCCTAATCTATGGAAGAGCTCCAGGGGGTGGTGAATCACATGCCTTAGTGATGTTTGAGTATGTGTGCGTGTAGTGTTGTCTTTGGATCAGGCGAACAGAATACCGAAGAATGCCCTGCTCAGGCTGCGTCCCCCTCAGTAGGGTGTGGTACCCCAGAGGCCAAGGGAACTTGCCCACCATAAGCTGACCCCCTCCTTTCATGGCATGTGGTTCTGCTCCTAAAACCCTGGAATCCCTAGCCTAAGGAGTCCAAGTCTCTTCCCCAAATTCATCCTTCTGAGGGCAATTCATGCCATTCTGGTCAAAGGAGGGTTGTAGACAAAAATGCAGACCCAGGTAGAATCTGCAGGGTGGGATTTTACGCCATAGATGCCCAGGGAAGCCCCCACAGCTCCCCGAGGGATGGAAAGAGAAGGGCTGAGGGTTAGCAGCTGAGGGGTGAGAACTAGCTTCCTCCCCAGCTGCCACTTCCCAGTGAGAAACTCCAACAAGAGATCCAAGAACTCTAAATTCAAACCTAGCTTTCCATTAGGTTCCTTGGAAATGCTCAAGAGGATAATGGCAACGATGTTGTGATGGGCAGAGCAGGGCTGGGGGAAATGTCTTGTGTCATGTGGCGTGTGAGCCTCCATTTCCACCTGTGCGCTTGTCTCAGGGCTGTTAGTGTCACGGGGGGACCCATGAACATGGGTGGTGGTGGTGGTGGTGGTTGTTTTAAAGGAGTGGGTATATAGCTGTTATCAGATTCTCAAAGGCCTCAAAAAATCTGGACCATGATGGAAAGAGTTGAAAATGAAAGGGTACACCAGACTAGAAGTCAGAAGTTCTGGGTTTTAGCCCTTCTCCCTCTGCATACAAGCTGGATGAACTCAGATAGCTTCTACTGATCTTAGCCACCCAGACAATGACATAGAAATCATCCTGACATATATTAAATTTTCCATAAAGCATCAAGGGAGGCAAGATTATTATTACTAATTTAGGCTCATAATACTGCTACAAACTAAAGTTCACTACAGTGTTGCAAAAGATTTATGGGAGATAAACTTGGATTACATAATTTTTCCAAAGTTATTCAGCAGTAAATTAGTGGCAGTTAAAATATATATGACTAGGAATTCCAACATTCTTTGCCAAACTTTCATCTCTACACCACACCCTCTCACCCAAGACAAAAGAACATTGACCATTACAGAACAGAAATGTTTTCCTGAGAGCTGTGACTATTTAAATGGTTTCCTTTTCTCCAATGGCTCAGTAATATTTTTCAGTTTCTCCACATGAATTTATTCCTCATATTTGTTTGTTCTTCTATTCTTATGTTTAATGGGGCCATGAATATTATGGTATGTAAATATATGAGAAATTTCAGCTGTTAGACATTATGGCTGATACATAATGGATGATTTTTTTTTACTAAATTAACAAAACTTTTTCTCATTCTACATAAGGAAAAAAAGCTAAATTTCTAAAGTAAAAACTAACCAGCTTGGTCTGTAATGTGAAATAGCCAACTTCAGTTTCTATTTCTTTATCCAATGAATTCATCATTATCAAAGAGAAATTATATAGACAGATCATAGGGACATAATTATTCTAGGAGTGGGGTGGTTATTTGAAGTAGAATGACCAACTGTCCTTCCCATGCTGAACCCAGGACAGGTGGGGCTGGGCAAACCAAATTCGTTAGTCACTCTAATTGAAAGGTAACATGTACCATTTTGTCTCTGATTTAAATCTAAAAGTTATGGTAGGCTTATCAATCAATTGAGATTTTTCTTATTGTCTACATCCACTCTTTTTTGGTTTGAAAAGGAATATGTGTATGTGAATGGATTATCTACGTCAATATGATGTTCATAAGTTTTAATTAGAACAAGAGGGACACGGGGATGAAATTAACATCCTTAACATTCTAAATAGATATTTGCATGATGAAAAAGAATCGTCACTTTTTCCTTGTGTGTTTTATGTGTTAGATATATTATTATATAATATCTTTATATTATTTAGTATTCAACTATTGCCTACACTTATTACTGAAAAAAAATCCGTTTTTAAATTTGGCTCTTGAACATGGAAGTTCCATGTGTTTTTCACCCTTCTCAATTCTCAATTATAGTTTCTCTGCTGCTGAACTTTCACTTGGATACTTTATTGGCCTCAGTCTGAATGCCCAACGGTTCAAGACTAAAACCTGGAGATCATCTTGACCTTGCCCATTTTGTCCTCTTACTTATCTGGGGATATGCTCTTGTTTCCCTTGTCATTTTTATAGCTTTTAGCTATGAATGTTGTCATTCTATCTCAACTATAATGTTTTCATTTTTTGTTTAATGAGCTTTTGCTTCCTGCTCTTTTATTTCATATTCTGTGGTCATCATTATTAATGTCTTTTTTTTTAAGTATCAATCACTGTTGGTGCGTGCTCATGTTGTATGAAACTAATGGATTTTGCCAAAGCCAGTCCTGTATTGAAACACGAGATAAGCCTTCCATGCAGACCTATTGTGATGTGCAGTAAAATTAATCAAGTTTCCCTCATTAGAAACCTTAAAAATAGACATAGCCTTAAAGAGTCAGAAAACCTGGAAACAAAGTCTAGCTTGACCAATTACTGGCTATCTGAGTGAGTACAATTACATGATGTCTTGGGACTGTTTCCCAAACTATGAATAAGAAGGCTGGACTTTGGGACACCTGGGTGGCTCAGTGGGTTAGGCATCTGCCTTCGGCTCGGGTCATGATCCCAGGGTCTTGGGATCGAGTCCCACATTGGGCTCCCTGCTCAGTGGAGAGCCTGCTTCTCCCTCTCCCTCTCTCTCTGACTGCTGCTCCCTCTGCGTGTGCTCTCTCTCTCTCTCTCTGTCAAATAAATGAATAAAATCCTTTAAAAAAAATAAATTTGGAACTAGGATTTAAAAAAAAAAAAAAGGCTGGACTTTTTCAGTTTCTCAACCTGATGACCCCTCATGAACCACAGGTTATCTGGGAACCCTCCTAAAATTACATTTAATTAATATGTCTCTATGTGTACTCCCACCTCGAGGACTAAATCCTCCCCTACATTCACAAAGGAGTTCATGACCTGAGAGATTGAGAACTACTGAGCCAGATGGTCTCTGAGAAGACTCTGGGACAAAGTATATGATACATAAGTTTTCAAATATCATTGTTTCTATCCTCTTTAAAAACCAACTTTGCGGAATCTATCAAAATTTCCAAAATAAGGAATGTGAATGGCTGACTCAGAGACAGCGGTCATCCTGGTCTCTGCTGCAGAAATCCCGCATTGAAGCAAATCCAGGATGAGGGCAGCAAAAGCAGTTCTCTTTGGTGTAGGACTCAAGAATTTGGAATTGATCTTGGGGGGGGGGGGGGGGGGGGACCTACTGATAGTTTTTGAGAAGGGAAGTGGTGAGATGAAAGCATTGTTTTGGGAAAACCAAAATGGAGTCAATGTGGTAGGAAGATCTGGAAAGAGGCTGGGGATACCAAAGGTGTCATCTTAGAGAACAGGGTTTTCTCAACTGTGTTCCTTGTTACTCTAATGACCTGACCCATGTAAACAGGGGTTCTCCCCCCAAAAGTGGCTGGGATCAATCATCTGGGGAAGTGCTGAGTTACAAAATGAGCAAGTTGTCATCCCATGATTTTCAGAACTTTTAATGATCAGGTGCTCCTGAACACAGACAGCTCTTTTCCAGGATTAGTTGGCCATGACTCTCCCTACCAATGCCTATGAAATCCCCAGGGTCCACTAGTGGTAGTGAGGAGTATGAGCTATGAATTTAGACTGCAAGGGTACCTTTCCCACTAGGAGCTCAATGACTGTGCAAGTTTCTTAACCTCTCGGTGACTCAGCTTCCTCTTCTGGAAAGAGGGGGCACTCATGACACTTGGTCATTCGGTTGTTACGGAAATCAACAAGATAATACATGTAAAGTGCTTACATAAGCCTGGCCCATAACAAGCGCTCAAGGGATATGCATGTTGCCACTGCTAATGATGATTGTGTAGATCACATATTTGATAGATTAGAATACTTCCTCTCCTTAAGACTTGGAGTTGCCACTCACAGATAGCTGTTAGAAAGTTTTTTAGGGCACAAATGTCCCTTCCTATCCTTTCTATACCTTTTTACATTTTTAATTAATCACTCAACATTTATTGATCACCGGCTATAAGCCAAGGAATACCTGCCACCAAGTTGTTAGTTGTGATTAGGCTGGAACCTGAGTAGCATTGTAAAGGATAGTCAGGATGTGTCAGGCTAAGGAGGGGTAGGGAAAAGAGACTGTGCAGAGCCTGGGAGGTGTGAGAACTCACAGGTGGCCTGTAAGTCCAGAAATTAGAAAGATGACTCTGGTCAACTAGCAAATCACAAAGATTACAATGTGAAGGGTATCCATGTTAAGAATTTTATTTTACCCTGAAGATAAATCCATGGTAGGATTCTAAACCAAGGACCAACATAACCAGAGACTTTTAATTTAGAAAGAATCTAAGGCAATCTCCTTAAATCTCCATTTCCTCACTGGTCAAATGTGAATCACCCCTACCTTATAGAAGCATTCTGAGGATTAAATAAAATTACTATAAAGTCTTGATTGATGTGCTCAATTAATTGTAATGATTAGATTGACAATAAACCCCTCTCTTTGCTGTGGTCTTCTGACAGGTGAACACAACGTACAAAACGTGTTGGGCCAGGCAGAGTAAGATGGAGCGTGGGCAGAGAAATGGAGCACAGAGAGCCTCGGTGAGATTCAGTGACTTCCTCAAGGTCACTCAGCTCTGAACAATGTGAGCTGGGACTGGAGCTCGGGTCTGTCTAGCTCCAAAATTCATGCTTCTAACCCCTGACCCTGACCAGTAACTTCTCCCTCCATCTTTTTAGAATCTAGTTCTGTGCTAAGAACATCATTCCAGAATCTCCTAGAAACCACGCTGGCTTTTTCAGAGAGACACTAATGACTCCCGTTTCAGGGAGAAGCTTCTGCCTCTCCAATTTTCAGTGTGCAGCAGCAAGAATATATCAGTGGTTTGGAAAGAGCTATAACCTGCTTCCCAGCTGTGGGGAAGAAAGCCCGAGTGGACCTCCGTCAGTATTCTGGCAAAGCCTCACTTTCCCAACGTAAGGAGCTCCTTGAGCCCCCAGGACAGAAGCCTGCCAAGCTGCTAAGGGCATTGGCACAGGGCCAGCTCCAGGGGTGAGCAGGGGATTTGCTGCTGCCAGGAAGACAATGGCCCACTGCTTCCAGCCAGGTGCCAAAGACCCTTCCTGAAGGGGCTCCAAAGTGGCATGTGCTTTGTGAGTTCCAGGAGCCCTGAGCAAGAGGGAGGAAGGTTTGGTTTTAGTTTGGCTTGATCCTTCACTGAGTTCAGTGCATTGGGCTTTCAGAAAATATTCTTGAGTTTCAGTTCACACCCCATTGGATTTCACTTCAACCTCAAAACTCACAGGGAGGGTCAGCTGAAACAACTGAGTTTGGTCATCTCTCCCCCCAGAGCCATAAATCACGCTGCTGCCACAGAGGAAAAGAAGAGACAGATGAGAAATTTGGCCTACCTTGCCTAATTAACCCCAAGTATGTGTGTGCATTGGGGGGGAAAGGGGGTCATGTTGGAAAGGGTATTTTCTTTTCACACCTTCTTGGGTTTTTATGATGAAATGTCTCCATCACAGCTCTCAGGTGTGTTTCCTTAAAACTAGATTGTGCCTGATAAAAATAAGCTGCCAGTACAGGCCCAAATGAGTATGGATCATCCTCACTGAGATGCAGATACATGTGGGCCAGACATCGAACTAAGCCCTTGACTTTCATTCCTGCACTCGACCCTCAAAGTAACCCCACGAGGAGGGTACCATTATTATCCCACTTGTATACAGGAAGACACTAGAGTTGGCTAAAAACTTAGCAGAACAGGAAAGCGACCTTCATGACTTTGGCCCAAGGAGGCCCAGGGAGCTTCTCCTCACTAGACCGGTTATAGGGACTGGGTGGCCACGGGGTGGGGATTCTTCACCAGGCCAGAGAGTGGAAGTGCTTCTGAAGCCCACCTACTACGGTTCTTTCTGATTTGATGCCACTCTGAGGCCCTTGCAGGTCCCACTGGGGGAGGGAGGACCCCACTAGGGCTTTGGCCCTAAAGTCTCCCCAACTCTTATTCTCATAAATCCCATTGACATTAATGGGAATTACCCCAATGCTTCACGGAAGACACAGACTTTTAACGGGGAACGGGGGTGAAAGAGACCTGGGAGACTCCATCCCCACTGCCACCCCACTGCTCTCCACTGTGGGGGCCTAAGGCCTGGCAGCCCCTCTCTGGGTCGGCAGATGGATGAGTCAGCATTTGGTTTGGCTTCTCAGATTATTAGGTCATTTATTTAAAAAAAAAAAAGCTCAAAACAAACAAACAAAAAACAAAAAAAACCCAAAAACTCGCGTGCTCTTTAGAATGTCTTTTTAAATATCTTAGCACAGCAGTCTGCTTTCTCAATTCCCTTCCTATGCCCTTTTGTGGGTCCCTATAGCGAAGGTCAATTCCAATACAATATGGAGACAGGACAGGTCTGCGGCCCGTTTGGTCTGCATCCCCGCAATATAATCTTTTTTTTTTT
>ML098730.1:0-18899 GCA_003697995.1 Taxidea taxus jeffersonii | reverse complement strand
TAAAATCTTTAAAAAAAAAAAGATTGGACAGTTACCAATGCAAAGTAACCTTGTCCTCCTCATGTGTAGACCTGTGCACAGGTCTCATGATCATTATCCTTGCTTGTGTTTGAAAGCAGTTTTTAATATTATTCAAATATCACTTCTTCAGATGAATGACTGAATTTGATTTGTTAATGAATTACATTTTAAAATAGATTTTGAAAGTTTTTCTGCCACAAATTAAGGAAGAAATTGGTATTAAGGACTCGAGTTACATGATACATTTTAGTGAAGTGATGTGTCAACTTAAAACAAAAATGAAGAATTAGTTCTTAGTGAGTTAGAGATTAAGAATATGAGTAAAGTGTATCCACAACTTTGTGATCCATTATGAACTCCAGGGGAAAAAAGGGCTAAAGACCTCAAGGGCATTGGTGTATCAATCTTTAATTCAGCAGTTTTCAAAACTCCTGGTTTGTTTTAAATAAAGCAGCACCACTGTAAGTGCCTTTTATTCCTCAATTTTTAAAAGAAATTCTGTGCTTTCCCACTAAACAACTCCCAACCCTGAGTGTGCACTCTTCCTGCTAAGGCATGAGATTTCTCCCCAAAATATATGAAAGACGTAAGTGTTTTAGAACTTTTCAGCAGAAATAAATCTCTGTCTGTCATAAAAACATCATAAGCTCAGCCAAGCCAGGGTCAAGAGCAGCTGCCTAGGGCAGGTGGATTAATCAGAACCACATCCTTCCTTCCACACCTCCAAGAGCACCTTCCATTTCTGTCAAAGTTAAACAATTTGCCTATAACATCTAAATAGAAAATCCTTAACATTAAAAAAGTGTTCCTTTTACAAAGATAAACTTTTTTGCCCATGTGCTTAAATATTCTTAGTTTAATTCACCTATTAAATTTTCTCTTCCTTTCCTCAGATAAATTATTTAGTAGATACATTAATCTGAGCTTTTGTTTGTGTTCTAATGCTTTTTGGATGGGCTTCGTTTCCACAGATGCCCTTCTAAAAGCTGCATCTTGTGCACCTCTTTTACATAACTCTTGATATAACCAGAGGCAGTGATGTCTGGAATCAGCTGGAGATGTTCACCATCTAAGTGGAAAAGAACTATCTTAGTCTGGGACGCCTGGGTGGCTCAGTTGGTTAAGCAGCTGCCTTTGGCTCAGGTCATGATCCCAGCATCCTGGGATCGAGTCCCACATCGGGCTCCTTGCTCGGCAGAGAGCCTGCTTCTCCGCCTGCCTCTGCCTGCCTCTCTGTCTGCCTGTGCTCGCTCTCTCTCTCTCTCTCTAACAAAAAAAAAAAAAGAAAAAAAAAGAAATTAACCTCCTGTGCTTTCCCTGTCACTAACATTAATACTTTAGGGGCATGTGATAGTGACAGTGACATTAGGTAGCCCCAATTCCTCATCATTCAAAAAGCTACCAATAACAACTGATATGTCAGTTACTCCTTCTCCATTGTTCTAAGGCTGGTGGTCTTACAGCTTCTTCTTTCCTTTTTCAATCTTAGTTCCTTCTCTTTGATTAACTTGACCCAAAGAAGCTTAGGGTGAAACAGTCCTATGATAGGCTAGAGATTATGGGAAACAGCTTTGTATACTTTTCCAAACTCCCAGACAGTAGTAAGGGGCATCATCTACTTGCAGCCATTTCTAAGGCTGTAGATGTAGACAATAATGTTTAAAAGAATAACAGTCAGCAAAAAAAAAAAAAAAACAAACAGCAAGTGAGGTCAAGTTTCTATTCCTAGGATTTGGATAGATGGTATATACTTTTCTGTATACAGACAGCAGGCCAATCACGAAACTATTTTTACAATTCCACTTAGATTCATTCTAAGGATATATCCTATGATCCTTTCTAATCAGAAGTATTACTGGCCTGTGTCACTAACTGAAAACCCCAAACTGCGTATTTGCTCTAGATTGCACACCTGCCCTTTTATCCTCCCATCTGCCCAAAACTGAATGCATTTTCTTCTGTTTATCACAACCTTTTTTTGTCCTTTCTTTCTAGTTACTCACTCTGTTTTTCTCCTGAGGTCAAATCTAAAACCCATTCCATCTACCCATTACTTAATCTCTGAGTACCCTGCTACCTTAATATCTCAATGTTGTCTTCTTAATTTTCCTTGACTGTGCCTGGAATTGCATTTTTTTTAGAGGAGGGGCAGAGAGAGAGAGAGAGAGAGAGAATCTTAAGCAGGCTCCCACCCAGCGTGGAGCCCAACTTGGGGTTCAATCTCAAACCCTGAGACCATGACCTGAACTGAAATCAAGAGTCAGATGTTTAAATGACAGAGCCCCCCAGGTGCTCCTGGAACCTTATTTTTCAAGTTTACCACCATATGGATTATTCTGCTATTAATCTTTTCAGTACAACACCTTGTTTGCTGACACGCCTATTATCAGTGTCATCTGGAGATTCACATTCTTCCATCTCTGTCCACCCAGATTCTGTAACTCAGTAAACACATATTTTTTTTTTTTTGTAGACAACTAATCATGACATCTCCCTCTCTAGGAAATCCAAGAAACCACCTTTACTGGACATCCTAGGGCAGGCACACAATTGCCACTAGAATTATCTAAGCTCGTTAGGACATGTGAAATACACAAGTCCTTGGTATATACATCTTATGAATAGGTCACCCAGAGTTATTAATAGCATGGAGGGTTGTCCTTCTTCCATGAAAATGATGGTACTTTTTCCCTGTAGATAGGGTTATAGCTCTTGTGTTTTTGTCTTTTTACTTGCAGGTGACCACCGCTCCCCTGAAAAAAATCCCTTATATCTCTGGTTTACAAATAGGTGTTTCTTTGCTTAGACAGTAATTGCTGCTTCCTAGTTACTCAAAATAATACTGCTCAAAGGCCTTTGGTGTGTCTTTTTAGCCTTGATTTGGTCTTTGTTTTTCCTAGCTTGAGACACACCTGTTTGCTTTTTAGGCCATATTTACATGTGCGTTCCAGCAGCACTGAATTGCTGACAGTATTACAGCAAGGTTGGTAGACTGGCTGCATTCCATAGCTTTGCTGTGGGTGGTCCTGTCTTGTCATTGGCTGTTGAACATGACATTGGGTTTATAGTCAGGAAACTACTGAAGAAGCAGTGAATGTTTTCATGGCAGATCCGAGAGGCTCAAACGCTATTGTGTAGAGAATGAGTAAGACCGCCAGTTAATACTCACTGTTCTCTAGTTTCCCGTATGCTGGCTTGTATGATGTGGTTTCCAAACTCTTTGTTCATATTTATAGGTATTCTTCTAACTGTAGAAACTGTTAGTTTTAGATTCTTTGGTTTGATTGAAGCAATGATTGATATTCATCTTAAGCCAAATATGTGTCAGGTGCAGATGAAGTAGAAGAGCTAGACTGCAATGAGGTACCCTTGCCCTGGTAGACCCAGGAAGGTTTCGTAGAGAATATAACTGAGTTGAATCATGAAAAATGGGAGAGTCAATGGAAATGGAAGTGGGGAGAGTGAAGGGAAATCTAGTCACAGGAAACAAGGGTAAAAACTCAGAGAGCTGAGGGGCATCTGGATGGCTTAATCGGTTGAGCATCTGACTCTTGGTTTCAGCTCAGGTCATGATCTCAGTGTTCAGTGGGGAGTCTGCTTGAAGATTCTCTCCCTCTACCTTTCCCCACTGCTCACTCTCACTTTCTCTCTCTTTCTTTCAAATAAATAAGTCTAAAAAAAAGAGAGATCTGATTCAGCATCATATGTTTGAGGAACTACTTCTTTCTCAAATAAATAAGTCTAAAAAAAAAGAGAGATCTGATTCAGCATCATATGTTTGAGGAACTACAAATAGTAGTGATTCCATTGGTTTATTATGTGTCAAGCTCTGTTATAATTACATTATCAATATTATTCAGTCACATAAAACTTTGTGGGATAAGTTAGAATGTTGACAGAGTGGATAATGGTAGTGAATGTATATGTAACTCTTACAATGTCCTTACAATAAACTTATCTCCACTTTAGGGGCGCCTGGGTGGCTCAGTGGATTAGGCCGCTGCCTTTGGCTCGGGTCATGATCTCGGGGTCCTGGGATGATCTCAGGGTCCTGGGATGGAGCCCCCTGTCGGACTCTCTGCTCTGCAGGGAGCATGCTTCCTCCTCTCTCTCTGCTTGCCTCTCTGCCTACTTGTGATCTCTGTCTGTCAAACAAATAAAGTCTTAAAAAAAAAAAATTATCTCCTTTTTAGAGGTAATGAAATCAAGAATCAGAGATACTGAAATACACATCTACTACATATTAAAACTATCTTCACTGTCCATGTTCTTATTCCTATCCCACACTATGCTTCTGTCAAATCCTATCAATATGACAAATCACATTCACAAGTTATATATGATAAAGCAAGTTTTACCTTCTTCAAAGGCAGTAACTATAGCTTGTAATCCCTTTCAGTTCTCATAGTGACTAAAACAGGACACAAATTTAATAATAATACTATTCTTAAAACTGCTTTTTAACTCTGGGTTGAATAAAATGATGTAAAGGTTTTAAATAAGTCTTTTGATTAGAAGTAGTTTTGCTGATCTGATCTCATCCCACCACCATCCCCACCATGCACACAAACCAAGATCAACTTTTCTAGACGGATGAAATCTGGAAAATGAGGTAACAAGGTAAGGAAATTATAGTGGTACTAAAAAACATACCACAGACATGTAATACATGAATTCACTGGGCTAGATTTAAAAAAAAAAACAAAAACCAAACTAATTGGAATAATGTATTGGTAATAAATCCAAATACTTCTTGATATAAAATAACAGAATTATATGGTGACCCACTGCTTCCTTTCTTGGGAATTCATTTTAAGGATACATCCCCTCCAAAAAAGACAACAAAATGTTAATATTTAGAATATTAAAATATTATACATAAATCAAATATTTAATGATGATCAAACAATTAAATGATGACTGACTATCCCTTACGACGTGTTCCTCTTCTAGAGCTTACCGTCTCGGTTTTTACAAAAATAAAATACCTGAAACTTGGTAATAAGACAAAGGGTGAACACCTTGTCCTTTCAGTGTAACCTGGGAGTACTGTTGAAGATGCCTTTGTGTGATACACATATGTTGCTTATTAAGAGCTCACATTCTTTAAAGTACATGTTAACTTGAAGACTTTTGTCTTACCAAGATGCACATGCACATAGTTATGATCTGATTGCATTATAGGTCATTAATGAGTTTGGTATCTAACCTAGTGATCCTATTCCAGCATCTTTTCTCCACTCCTACATAACTCTTGTCCCTTTAATCCTCCTTCAAACCAGTTTTATCCTGCTGCTGATGTTCTCATTCATGATATTTGTATGAGTTGTCTTATGGCTCGTCCAACATGCCCTCTTGTCTCAGTCTCTGTGGCCAACCTTCTGCAAAGCAGACCTACATGTAGGTCAGGTGAACTCTACCCTCAAACTTCCAAAGACTGCAATACTAATAAATACAAAGTCCTTACTATGTCCTCAACTCCAGACCTATATAGTTTGGCCTCTTGTTGACTCTGACCTCATTTTACACCTCTCTTTCATTTGATCAATACATTCCTCTTTGGCTGGCTTCCCTGAGGTTTCTTCAAATTTTAAACAGGATTACAACTCAAGGCTTTTGCATTTTCTCTTTTGTTTGCCTAATGCTTGTCCCCAAGAGATTTTCATGATTCATTCTCATCCTCTTCCACATCTCTCTAAATGTGTCCACCTGAGAGACATTCTTGGTCATCTAATCTGACACAGTCTCCCATTTGATGGTTTTCTGTCCCCTTTTCTCAGATTCGTATTTTTTCCTCTTCAAAACACTCATCACTACCTATCATCTTATTACTTATTTATTTGTTGTCTGTGTCCAACACAAAAATATAAGCTGTATGGTAACAGAGTTTTGGAACTGACATTCTCTGCTATATGCCCAGTTTCTAGAGCAGGCCCTAGAATGTAGAGAGTATTAGATAAATATTGTTGAATACATGAGTGATTGGTTTAACATGATGACAACATATTTTGCAACGATTAGTTTGACGATGAAGTGAAGACATGGACAAAGTATCATTTTGAGTGAAAACTTATTAAAAATTGTAATGATCATATTGTGAATAATTTGAACCTATGCTTGCAAAAATAAATATAAAGAAAAATGCAAAAAAATGAAAATTACTTGTAAGAATAGAGGTGATTCTCATTCTCTGTTTCCTAAACCTCTTTTTGTTATTATAATTATTTTATTTTGTTTCAATACCTTTAGAAAATCATTATATAATGCTATTATATAATGACAGAGAAGAAGAAAATACCCATATTAAACTTCACACTCAAGTTTTTCTACCTAATTTTTTCCTTCTGTGTTCTTTGGTTTTAGATACCTCAGGCTATCTGTGCCTAACAACCAGGACTTGCCCTTGGCAAAACTGTAAATCAGGGTAAATTTCTTTACCCTCTTTTTACCTCTTTGTCATTCTTAAACCCCCTTTCCTTGATGCTAAGCAGAAGATATTTATCCCTGCATTTACTAAAGGACTGCATTCTGATAATGCTAAAAATTTATCATGTTTCCTAGTGGTATATTTACTTATAGGGAAAAAAAATTAAATCTTAAAACAAAGTTCTGACTTTAAAAAGGTGAAACTTGAGTATTTGGGCTTATTAAAGAAAAAGCTTGACCTTCAGGTTATACTTTAAAGACACTGCCCTGGTACCTGCACCAAGGTCACAGTTTTTCTCTTTTGCTAAGAGCCAATCACACTGGTTTGGCTGGAATGTAAGCATGTAACCCTGAATTGCCACGTTAGTCTCAAATTCAGTTGAGAAAGGAGTAGGCTGAGCATTTTTTTAGTAGCCATGGCTAGTCTCCCAATTTGTGATCCACATGGAAGCTACACTTGAGGCAGGCAAGCATGTCAAAATATTTCATCTTTGACAAGGAATGCTTTCCAGAGTCATGCCTAGTTCTAGCCAGTCAGTGTGGTCTTGAGCTATAGTGTCATTTCTGGCAAGAACTTTCAAGCCTGCTTAATGTTAACATCAATTGCCATAATGCACTTTGACACTATTTAGGATTTTCCACTAGGTAATCTGACCTCTTTCAAGTCAAAATTGAAACATCCAAGAACACCTTAGAAACTGAAAAGTTCAAGTATAATCTTGAGTCTACTTAACCCGTACCTAGCCCTATATATGCTACAATCAATATCATGAAAAAAAACACTGCAGCTCAAATATTTTCAAGCCCAAATTTATGGGGGAGGAGCTGATTAAAAAAAAAAAAAGATTTAGGGTTGTTATTCCATTATATCATGCTTTGAAAATTTTCTACATTCCTGTTTAAAATAGATATAAATAAGTACATATTCTTTTTTATTTATTTTCTGTATGTTTCCCTTACATTCTTTACCCCATCTTTTTGTATATATGTAAATCTGAGGGTAAAAATTCTGCTCTACTCTTATTTAAAAATACATGGGTTAAGAGTGCCTACGTGGCTTCTGCGTCTTCTTCTACGTCTTCTACGTCTTCTATGGCTTCTACGTCTGCCTTCTGATCAGGTCATGATTCCAGAGTCCTGGGATTGAGTCCTATATCAGGCTCCCTGCTCAGAGGGGAGTCTGTTTCTCCCTCTCAGTCTGCCTGCCTCCTATGTTCATGCTCTCTCTCTCTCTAAAATAAATAAATAAAATCTCTAAAAATATGTATGGGTTAGTAGTCTCTGTGATAATATGTGTTTTCTCAATGAAACAGTTACTAATTCTAAGTACACGTGTACTCTTACAACAGATGATGAGAAACTTGATAAAATAATTGATTTGATAAAATAGCCATAAAATGAAGCTTCTTTTTCCATGAAACAGTTTGGGGGGGTGGGGTAGAGTATGAGGAAAAACAGTCGGACCTGTTATTCGACTGAATTATATACTCTCCTTTTTATTAAAAAAGTCCACTTGACTCTACTATTTATTGTACTAAAGCCCAACTCCACGCCAGCTGCTAGAAGATAAATCTTATGGCCTAAAGTCCTTTCCATCTTTATGAATAAGTAATTCTAAGATATAACACATATTTCTTGGATTCATTAAATTCAACAAGATGGAACTGGACTCTACTTGGGGGGAACTGCTTCTAATTTCCATATTCAACACCTGAGTGAGTAAAAACTGCCTTGGCACAACTTCCACCCCCAAACCTCTCCCTCTGGTACATCAAGTTGTATTAATTTCCTTTTGCACACTTCAGACTAGGATGGTTAATTTCAGGGCAGGCACAGGTGGTCGACTACATGGGGAGCAAAGAGTGGTGAGAAACTGCAGAAAAACAATTCCAGTGCCTACCTATTTCCTGATTGGTATTCCATTGTATTCTGCTGAAACATATGGAATTATATGTTGAGATTTAGGGGCTAGTTTTATAGCCCCATCTGGCCCTAATTCTGCATATACAATTGTACATCATGAATCGGTCTACAATTTTGGTTTATGTCCCTCTGTTTCTGTTTGATCTGAAAATGAAATTTTACTGTGCATTAAATGAAGAAGTTGGCTACAAGTCATCTTTATATTATTTTGAAATGAAACAGATAAAATTTTAAATCTTTAAGATTATGTCTGAAATAAAAGAAGATTGTTTTTGGAAACAATGAATCATATCTTCCAACATGTATCCACCATGTTGGAAAAAATCCTGTGATTTTCTCAAAATCAGTTTTTCCTTTTTCATTTATTATTAAACGTAGTAGTATTAATATTTATTAAACACCTGTGGGGTGCCAGTAACAATTCAGAGCACATAAAAGAGGTGATCCCTAATGTCAAAAATCTTTAAAAGCTGTTTTATGCTATTGTGCTTAATCATATGCTGGCCAGAGAGGAAAACATTTTTATCATCAACCCTCAGAGCTGTTGCTTTTGTTTTCTTTTGTCAAGATGTATCCATCCTACAAGTGTAACTCTAGTTAAATGATACAAAATGTATCATAGTAAATGATATCATAGTAAATGATATGATATCATAGTAAATGATACAAAATCATAGTAAATGATTTTGAGGGTGCATACCTACGTCCAAACAGTCATTTTTTTCTCAAAATGAAATTAAATTTAAAAGGAAAGAAGCTGAAAGCTAGATAAGACAATAGCTAGAAAGGATTGACTCACGAGGATTAGTGTAACAGACCCTTCCTGCTATGGAAATGACAGATAGGACATAATTAAAGTGCACAGAATCGTAAGTTTAGATGATGTAGGTTACTTTCTTTCAGCTTATTTGGCACAAAGAGTATTTAATGAAAGCTAAAGGAAAATAAATTCAGCATAGACATAAGGAAGTACTTTTTCATTCTGCCAAGTAATAAATGTTTGGAATGGCCTTCCGCACAAGGTCTTTGAGGTGAAGGACACTGGGGTTAGTCAACAACTGGTGCCTTGCTGCAGTAAATTCTAATCTGCTAAATAGTTTTTCTCATTTCTTATGTAAGATTAGTGTACAAATGAACAACAATTTTCAGTCCTTAATTAGAACCAAACTTACACAAATCATGTTCACAGGGAAGTATATGGGGCAAATGGCAGGGAGTAAAAGAAACGATCAGTGCATGCCTCAAGCCAAATCACTTCAAATCTCAGTTACTAGGAAAAAGATACACTAATTCATTACTTTTAAGTACCATTAGAGGAATTACAAGTGTATGACTTTTAACCCTTCAATCTATGGCTTTAATATAATTTTTAGGCATTGGTAATTTGGCAATTATATTAACACTAAGATCTATCTCCCTATTTAACGAATCATATACATACATACAAATACACATATACATGTATATACACACCCAAATTAGCAACAACAAACAACTCAAATGCCTGTGGAAAAGGAATTAATGAGACAACAGGTTGAAACAAGTCGAAACATATTTGCCATTCAATGCTCCCATCTCCCACCCCAACACACATACACACACACATACCCATAGCAGGACTTCATTGTACAACTTAAATAATGCTTACTTTTTTAAAAAAAGCCAAAATAGAAGTTTTCATCCCCATACTTCTGCCTGTGCAAGTCTACATTACTTGTAACAGCATGTAATGTTTACCCACAGCACCCTGATGAGGCAGCTTGTTTTCATTCGGCTCTGGAAATTTCTTCTAGGTCTAACTAGTAAAGCATTCAGTCATTCATTCATTCATTCTTCCTTCTTTCCATGCATGCTTAATGAACATTGCCAGGCTAGACAGTATGGATATAAAGATGATCAAAACACCAGTATTGACCTTTAGAGTTTGGCAATATACACAAATAAGACAGAATAGGGAGATAAATAATAAGAATGATAATGTAGCAAGATAGTACAGCATGATGAAACTATGAAAGAGATCTGCCCTCAGTGTCACAGGAGCATTACGGAGAGGGATATAAATCACACGGGAAATTCAGGGAAGGATTCCTAGCAAAGAAAATGCTTGTGCTGAGTCTTAAAGGACAAGTGGACATTAACTAAATGGAGACTGTAGTCAAGGAAATTTGAAGTGGAGAGAACAATATGTGAAAGAAACACGATGGTGTACTTGACAAACGGCGTTCAGAAGAGCAGGTGCAAAGAATCCACATAAGACAGTGGCAGGAGATTGGGCTGGAGAGACACACAGTGTCTAACAATGTACAGCGTGACGTGAGAGTCTTTAGCTGATCTTTCTCCTGGAGACTCTGGGGTTCTTGGAAGGACATGAGGCATGTCCGTGTATGTGTATTTGTCTTGGATATAAAGGACAGCTTTGAGGAATGTTAGTCTAAGTCAGGGAGGTTGTATCTATGTGCCATAGAGTAGTAATGAAGAACAGAAGTCTTCTTCTGGAAGACTTCTTACTGGGAAGAGAGAAAAGTAGGCAGATATCCTGAGCTATAATATATAAAACCTGGTAATTAATTGCATCTGTAGATTACATGATAAGAGGAGATCTGGTATTACTCTTCATCTTCTTAAATGAGAAATACAGGAGAATGAGAACAGCTTTGGGGAAAAAAATTACACATTTCCCATTCCATTTAACATTTTTGTGGCATATCCAGATAGAGGTTAACAATGAGCTAGATAAATGTAAAGCATGCTGAAGATTTTGGAATCAGTGATAGTTAACACCATGGCTTTGTATAGGAGACTATATAAAATGAGATAAATTAAGGGCTAAGTATGGATGATTGTGGGTAAGGTTGCAATGTATCAATATGGTAGACTGTTTCACAGTAGGAAAAGAAATATTTCTATACAGGGCATCCTAAAATTGAAGATCATAGGCAAAGGAGAAGTTTCTGAAATACCTAAAATGGAAAAAAAAAAAATCCCTGCCTGAAGTAAGTCATACTAATTCTAAGTTTCTAACTAGATGGAAACTACTCACAATCCCTTAGAAGGGGCACACTTTAAGAGGTTTATAATTCTTAAGAATTAAGGATGCCCACCAACAGAAACAGTTTTCTTGTTTTTATATTCTATAGAATGATGGTCCCCTATGGTTCAAGACTTTAAAGATGCTATGTCTAGAACATTATTGAAACACCTGTGCTCTCTCTGTAGTAATGGTCTATTTATGTATTCATTAATTCTATAAACATAGAGCACCCTTTGAAACCATACACTATTTTCAGTGCTAAAGACTGGTGGTGATAAAACCCAACACTGCTCCTGATCTCATATAGTTTATGTTCTAAGTAAGAGAATGCAATTTTTGAAAGGGAGGAGATAGCTTTTGTAGAGAAGGCTATCAAGGATGGTCTCTCTAATGAGATGACTTCCAAATGAAAGATCTTTCAAATGAGACCTAAATACAGTGAGAAAGACCTAAATGAAATACTCGAATATATGGAACAAGAGCATTCCAGGCTGAGGGAACAGCAAGTACAATGGCTCTGAGTGGAAAGCATTCTTCGTGTGTTTGAGAAATATCAAGGAAGTCAGGAGAATGAGAATTCAGTGATCAGTGGGGAGAGGATGGCATGAGATCCTGTCCAAATTCCATACTATGTAAGTTTTTGGGAGATGTGGGAAATATTTTAAACATACCAAAAGATAAAATATCTTTGGAGTTAAGAGTTCAGGAGAATTGATATTAATTATATCACTCTTGCTGTTGTGTGTAGAATAGACTGCAGAGCTCCAAGACTGGAAACAAGAAAAATAGTTAGGACTCTATTACAGCAGTCTATACAAGAGAAAAAATAATCTGGACTTGGATGGTAGCAAGTGTAATCAGCAAGAAATAGCTCGGTTCAAGATATATTGCAAAGAGAGAGAGACTGGCTAGAAGATGACTTGGCTGTCCAGTAGGAGAGAAAGTTAAGAAAGGTATGAATACAGTTTATTAATTTAGATTTTTAAAATTTTATGACTAAATTGGAGCCTAAGAGAAAAGGATGTGGGCCATGGTATCAATAAAGTCATTCTCCATCATAGTAGACATAGATAATGACTAATAGTTGATAAATTAAAGAAGGGTAGTGCAGGTATATTTTAATAATATAGAAATGATCTCTAGAAGAAACAGCTTAAAAAATTAAAATATTTATCTCTGTCAAGTAGGAATAGATAAGTTGAAGATGGAAGAGGGAATGGAGGTAAAGTTCTTATAAATAAAGATATAAAACCTTACAGTTTTCTGAATCTTTTAGTGCTGGTGGGTTTTAAAAATTCTTGAGTATATACTCACTTAAATGATTATATAGGGGCACCTGGGTGGCTCAATGGGTTAAGCCTCTGCCTTCGGCTCAGGTCATGATCTCAGGGTCCTGGGATTGAGTCCTCCATTGGACTCTCTGCTCAGCAGGGAGCCTGCTTCCCTCTTTCTCTGCCTGCCTCTCTGCCTACTTGTGATCTCTCTCTGTCTACTTGTGATCTCTCACTGTCAAATAAATAAATAAAATCTTTTTTAAAAAAAGAAATGATTATATAGGCACATATAATGATATAATCTATATTTATATTGATATAAAATTAATCAATGATCAATGGAGGTAGCGGATGTAGACCACACATTTTAAGAAGTTTGATAGAGATAAGGGGAAAGATTGGATGACAACAATATAAAGAAGTTAGTGTGGACTCAGAACGGCTAACAGGACCCTGAAGTAGAACAGAGTTGGAGGACTGACGTTCCCCAACTTCAATACCTACTATATAGTTGCAGTCATCAATACAGTGTGGTGTTGGTAAAAGAATAGACAAATAGATCAGTGGAACAAAACAGAAAGCCCAGAAACAGACTTCTATAAATATAGCCAACTGGTCTTTGATAAAGGAGCAAACATGATCTCTTCAACACATAATGCTGGAACAACTGGACATCCACATGCAAAAAAAAATGAATCTGCACACAGAAATTATACTCGCACAAAATTTTTTTTAAAGATTTTATTTATTTATTTGACAGACAGAGATCACAAGTAGGTAGAGAGAGAGAAGCGGGGCAGAGGGGTGGAGCAGGCTCCCGGCCGAGCAGAGAGCCTGACTCGGGGTTCGATCCCAGGACCCTGAGATCATGACTTGAGCCGAAGGCAGAGGCTTAACCCACTGAGCCACCCTGGCGCCCCCTTCACAAAAATTAACTCAACATGGGTCATAGACATAAACATAAAACACAAATCTATAAAATTCATAGAAGACTAGGAAAAAATACTTGTAAAATATGTATCTGATAAGGGATTTTATCTGAAATATATGAAGAACTCTTAAAACTCAGCAATAGAAAGCAACCTTATTAAAAAAATGGGTGAAAGATCTTAACAGACACCTCACCGAAGAAGGTATACTATGGCAAATAAGCATATGAAAAGATGTTCCACATCATTTGTCATCAGGGGAATGCAAATTAAAGCGAAAATGAGATACTACTACACACTTATGGCCAAATTTAGAACTGAAAGCACCAAATGCTGGTAAGGATGTAAAATAATAGGAACTCCCATATGCTGCTGGTGACAATGCAAAATGGTACAACTACTTTGTAAGATGGTGTACTCGTTTTTTTTTATAAAACTAAGCATAGTTTTATTGTACAGCCCAGCAATTATGCTTCTTAGTATTTAATCAAAGGAGCTGAAGGCCTATATTCACAGGAAAACCTGCACATAGATGTTTACAGCATCTTTACACATAATTGCCATAACATAGATATAGACAAGATGTTCTTCAGTCAGTAAATGGATAAACTGTGGTGCATCCAAACAAGGGAATATTATTCAGCATTAAAAACAAATGAGCTATGGTGCCTGGGTGGCTCAGTTGATTAAGCATCTGCCTTCAGCTCAGATCATGATCCCAGGGTACTGGGATCAAGCCCCATGTCAGGCTCCCTGCTCACCTGGGGAGCCTGCTTCTCCCTCCCCCTGTCTCTCCCCCTACTTGTGCTCCTTCTCTCTCTTTCTCTTTGTCAAATAAATAAATAAAATCTTAAAAAAAAAAAAAAAGAAAGAAAGAAATGAGCTAGGAGAAATCTTAAATGCATATTACTAAGTGAAAGAAACCAATCTGAAAAGGCTATATCCTATGGGAGTCTAACTATATGACTTTCTGGAAAATGCAAAACTATGGAGACAATAACAAGATCAGTTGCTTGGGGTGGGACAGGCAGGGATAAATAGAGCACAGAGGATTTTTAGGGGCAGTGAAAACGCTGTTTGATATTATAATTATAGATGTATGTCATTATACATTTTTCCAAACCCATAAAATCTACAAGACCAAGAGTGAACCTTAAAGTAAACTAGGAAATTAGGGTTTATGCTGTGTCAACACAGGTCCATGCTTGGTTTAAAAAAAAAAAAGTATCATATTAGTGAGTGATGCTGATAATGGGGGAGGCATGTGTGTGGGTGGTGGTGGGGGGGGTGGAACGCATGGGAAATCTCTGTATCTCCCTCTCGATTTTGCTATAAAACTAAAACTGCTCTAAATTTTTTTCTCAAAAAAGAATAAGCAGCAGCAGCTAGGGGGAGCACAGCATGCTTATTTGCATTAAATATAAAGTCTTGGAGTTTTAAAATGGGGTTTTCCTATCCCCATCCTCTTCTGAATTTAAAATGGACACCAGTAAGTTTAGAATAGACTAAAAAAATCAGAGTGATGATGTTTAAACTCTCCACTTTATCACTGATTAAAGCTGGATTAGAAAAAGTGTTCCAGCCATATTTAAGCCTCTATTAACACTGTACTCATGCTTAAACCCTGAGAAAAGCCAACCATTGGCCCATATCTGTTGGGTTCCAATGCAGGAGACTGAAAGGGATTGGCCTCTCAACCTACCTTTAGAAGATATGCTTTGTCCTACTCTTGCTTGCTTCCCATTTGGAATGTAGATCAGAACTCGAACATACACATTCTGTAGGCAAGCAGATAACAGAAGACTCAGAAAAAACAAAGACATGCATCACCATTTCCTTTTCTCAATCTTAACCAACTATGTGACTAAAGCATCAGTGAGAAGAGTAGAAAATTCTTGAAAGAAAGAACAAATGGATCTCCCTACATAAGGAAATCCTGAGAGAATTTGAAGGAAATTAGACCCCAAAGAGGTTAAGATAAAGTGAGGAATCTGAGAATCTCATCCTAGTGGAACTCAAGGTAATGAGATTCAGTATTCTATTAGAAGTATTGCTCAGAGAGAAGAAGAGATGTTTTTCTTCCTGGAGTTTGGAGAAAGGATCGGCAAAAGGATAATATAGAATAGAGAGGAAGCCCTATTAGAAGCTTCTATGAGAGAGAGGTTTCTTTCCAGCAAAGGGGAAGCAATCTCTGCTGCATTGGTAGGGAAGTTTTGGTGGAGCCGGAAGAAAGAGAGTTTCAGAGAAGATATGTATTTATGAAACAATGGAAACAGGATGTATTTTTTATTAATTTTTGATTAAATAAAAATGACAGTGACATATTTTCACAAAAAATATGATTGTTAAGATACAATGAAAAGAACATACACATTGAAGAAGTCATTTTAACATTTCCTTTTGGAGTGAATATACCTCTGGGCACATCTTCTGTATCTAATTCTTCCACATGAACCAGTCAAGAGAGCTGCTCATAAAGAAAAGTCAATCTTAAGAATAATACTCATGTGTTAAGGAATAGCTTAGTTTCTAAAATGTCACATGATCCTTTCACCTCTCAGGGAGTAGACTCAAAGGCTCCATGAGACTTGGGGAAGTCCCCAGTCACACTGCCCGCCCCCACCCCCCCTCAGAGGTTTAGCAGACCTCATGGCAGCTATACAAAACTGAAAGATGTCCTGCTTTGCTCAGCATTTGGCTCTATCAGTTCTCTAGAAATGACTACACTCATTAGTTTATGAGCTGGGTCATGGGAATGTCATCTCCAATAAGAGAAGGAAACTCTGCATTTAACTGACTTCGCATTAGAACTAGCTTAGCTCAACATTTGTAGGTGTTCATTGACCTCAAAGGAGAGCTCTAAAATGTATTCCTTAAGTCTAGGATTTGTGTAGTTTCTTTGATATATTCCTTGGGTTTATTATGTGATGAGCTAATATGTGTTATCTTGATATATTAACTAAGTTATGGATGTAGTTGATTAAATAAGTAAGGGAAAATATATTGGCTAATCTGCACAAGAAATCTAATCAAGTAATCAAGATAAAGGAGCAATTGGAATAGAGTAGAATTAAGGATGTTTTACCAGGATAGGAAAATGTAGAGTAGAATTGAAAGACAATTGCATAGTCAGTGAGAAAGCAGGAAGGCTGGGAAAGTCAGGCAACAAATGGTAGAAAATAGCAGCTATTGACATTTGTATGAATTGTGGATACCTTGGAGTCTGATAGAAGAATGAAACCCCTTTCAGAAAAACACATATAATCGTCTCTGCATAAAATTTTGCATATTGGCTCATAACTGGAGGTTGGGAATGCCCTATCTAGGACACTGCCATAAGGTACACATTTTAAAGACAAAGCTTGGGCCAAAATATATAGGAAACACTGTAGTGTTTTAAAGGGCATCTTCAAGGATGCAGAGATAAAGCCGTGATTTTTTTTTTTTAATCCAAGGGTAAAAGATGGTAAAAAATAAAATAAAATAAAAATACGTAGTCTTATTTCCCTAAAGAAAAATAAACCTGAAAATGATGCTTCTGGACAAGTGCCTCCAGGCTAGACAGGTTTCCCATTCCTAGAAATTGAACAAGTTATTTGAAAAGCTCTGCCAAACTCCATCCCATTTACTTTTTCTCCTGCACAGAAGTTCCCTGAGGTAGTAAGAGTCCTCTAGAAAAGCCAGGTTAGAAGGACTTTGCATGGATGCTCATGGTCAACTTGTACAATTTGGCATTGCTCCTGGTGACTGACTAAAGAATTGTCATAACTAGTTGTTACTTTCCAAATATTTCTATCTTTAGAGTGACCTCTTTCTGGGTTAATGAACAAGCAAGCATGAATAGAGAGTCACAAAGAGATGGCAATTTTTATTTAAGTAACAACTGTAAATTTAGAGCCATTTATGGTTCTGAACAATAAGGATTTACAACCTCCTTTTTCATATTAGCTAGCATCTTCTCTGTAGCGTCTAGTAGAAATCATATATAAATTGTAAAGTCACTCCTTGGTAAATCTATGTGCATCTTGTAAGAATATCACACTTTGACTTTTACAGCGAGCTGTAGAATACTGAGGTATAGGCAGTCTGTTCAGAAAGCCTGTTGTCAAGGAAACTACACCTTCATCCAATGAAAAACCCAAGGGATCTTCCAACATCTTGGGGAGGAAATATTTAATCACTTACTGCCCCCATGCATGTTTTCCTTTGATCCATAGATGGTAATATTATATTTATTGATGTTACCTCAGAAGTCAGTAAAACATGCTTTTTTCCATTTAATCATAAATAGGAGACACAATTAGTGTGTCAAAAGTAAAAACACTCATTTTATATTTCATGGTTTTTGTGTTTTTTTTTCCCAGAGGATTCTCAGCATGTATTAGACAAAAAAAGTGACAAGAATTACACAGAAAAAAAAAATCTAAATCTCTTTTACATGGTAAGCATTATGACTATTTGATTTCCCAACTATCAAAGTATAAAATTATAGCACAAACTATTCCCCTACTATCTTTTCTTCTTGACTAACCAATATTATGTACAGAGACTAGATCTATGCTGAGACTCGATAAAGGAAGAAACAAAGAATGAAACAACCTAGACATCCTGAACTCAAATTCCTGAGGCATTTATTAAGTACCCTTTATGTATTTAAGCCTCCTTTTTTTAATCTGAAAAAAGCAAAATAATGAATTTCATCTGGGTAACTGAAGAAATCAAATGAGATAGCATAATGCGATCGTTTCATAAATCACAGATGACAAAAGGTGGTTATGATGGGATGTACATGAGAAACGGAGTGGTGTAGTGGTGAAGAGAAGTGCATGCAGGAGTCAGACAGACCTAGGTCATAACCTTGATTCATCTACTACTTGACTATATAGCCCGAGGCAAGATTTTCCTGTGCCTCAATTATCTCATCCATAAAATGGGCATAATAATGTGTACAGTTACTTCACAGGAGTGTTGAGAGGGTTTAATGAGATACCATATGTAAACATACTAGCAATGCTTAATATATCTATTACTATTAGAAACAGAAAGACATGTTAATCTTTACACCAAAATAGGTGAAATAGCTCTGTGCCTCTGGAAAGGACAATAGTGCATCTTGTAGAAAGCAATAAAAAATGAGTTGGTTCATTTGAGAGAAAAATTTGGGTCTAGGGAGGAGCCAGAAAAGGTGAAAGTTCTTCAAATGGCAGCTAAAGTCTTTTCCCCTTTATTTGGTAGGTTGGAAAAGACTACTGACTCACTTTTCACGGCAACAACTGCAACATGATGACACTGCTG
>ML098729.1:0-13294 GCA_003697995.1 Taxidea taxus jeffersonii | reverse complement strand
ACATAACCCAGGGCCTAAAACAGAATCAACAACAAAGAACTACTGACTGTTTTCTCTGTGCCTGTGGGTATCATGTGGTTGGAATCCACAAATAAAACATAATCTTGCCCTCACAGAGGTTACAAAACAGAAATGTGATTCACTACACTTTGATCTGTTTCATCAGTGCAATGAGTGATGGGTGCTGATAATAATAATAAATAGACGCTTTGGTATATAATGCCTGCATGTATCTTCACATCCCTCCTCCTATTTGACCCTAATGTCAACCCTGAGAGTAGGTAGGGTGGGGATCAGTCCCTACATATTCCAGATGGTGAAGTCCTTGTTCAAAGACACATTAAATCTCTAAGTGGCACAGGTGACTTAGATCTTCAACTTAAATATTTTGGGGATTCAGTTGAGACCCTCCTTGTCCTTCATGATTTGGATCCTGCTAACCTTGACCCATTTCTCCTCTGGTTTTCTGCCCATGTCACAGAATCACGCAACTTCCTGTGATTCTCTAGCCTCATCCTACACTTCACGCCTCTGAGCCTTTGCACAGGCTGTTCTCTCTGCTTAGGATGGCTTCTTGCTCTTCTCTGCCTGGCTGCCTCCAAGATCTTCATTCACCTCCTCTATCAAGTTTTCCTTGAAAGCCCCACCCCCACCCCCAGTGAGGCCAGGTTAGTTGTTCCTTCTTGGGGTTCTCACAGCATCCTATACTAACAACTATTAAAACACATACCACTCCCTGTTGTAATCACATGGTATTTGTCTCTACCTTGACCCCATACACCTAGTCTGAGAGCTCCTGGAAACCTGAAACTGTGTCTCAATGCTCACTGAATCCAGTATCTGGCACCAAGTGCCAGGGCACAAGGCACATTGAACAAATGTTTGGTCACTGGGTAAATGACTAACTTCTTCTAGGATAAGCCCTGCGTATCCTGTCCTCAAGACACTTTACTGTCATCTACTGGCACATCGTTGTAATACACTTAAAAACCTGCACTGATTACAATGTGGGGTCCTTGTACAGTGTCCAACCTGAATGACGGGTAGCCCTCAACTCGATTCTAACCAGAACACAGAACACTTTACACTACACCGATACCACCCAAGCAGCTCTGGCCTTCACAAGGCCTCACCTTCCCAGGAGAAACACTTGTTTTGCCCATCTCTGGAATGTTTACTGCAAAGCCTGGCAGACGGACTCCGGCTGAAGCTGAGGGTCAGGCAGTCCATCCCCCTGCCTGGCTGGGAGTCAGAAGTCTGTCTCCTGACAGGCCACACAGACTGCTGCCTCCTTGCCGGGGGCTCATTCAGGCTTGAGCTGCCTCTGAACAGTCCTGTCTGGCAGAGGGAAGGGTAGGGATGGTCTGGAATTTTAGATGCCTTGGGGGCTGGGGTTGCCGCCTTTGTAATTGCCTGGCTGTTTGACCTCAGGCAAAATGGAGGGCCTCACTGTGCCTGAAGGCTGTCTCCCTAATGCAGACCTCTTCCCAATGCCCTAATATGTTTATTCCTATAATGAGCTCCCTGAATATCCCAGCCAATCACTCAAGGCCTTGGCCTTGGGAAGGGGGTGGGGGAAACGCTTGATTCCAGGAAGCTTCCTTCTCTGTGGGTGGTCTCATATTTTACTGCCACATCAGAGGCACCAGGAAGGAGAATATTATAAAACCAGCGCTGCCTGGGGTGGGAAATCCCAAGTTTGGGGAGGCGGGATGTGGTGTGTGAGAGAGATTTATGAGGAGCGGGTACTGAGTTCTTTCATGGCGACAGCAGGGGCAGAAGGAAGAGGAGAATTAGCACAAACAGGATCCACCTGTGTCCAAGCGGCACCCTCCTAATAAATGTGTCTGGGATGTAGAGTCAATGTGGCTGGGCTTTGGCTAGGCCCTTCCCAGGCAGGAGGGATCAGGAAGGTTCTGTCTCAGGCACAGCACTCTTCCCACAGGTGGCCCCTGTAGGGGGAAGGAGGGCGGGGATGCAGGAATCTGGCCCCAGGAAGGGAGTCTCATGTTTCTGATGCAACATATCCATTGCTTATTTGTGGCCTGGACTTAACCAGGGCGAGATGGAGTATAGTATGGACCATGCAGGAAACCATCGAAGGTAGACATGCTCAAGGCTTCCCCAGTCAGTAAGATGAGGAGAGTCACATGGCACCTTGGGTAGAGGGAAGTGTGACAAAAGCAGGACCTTTGAACACAAAGGTCCAATTCGGAGATTCATTCTAGTTCCATTATTTACTCAAAAACACAGCTAGCCTGCCTGGTCCCTTCCCACTGCCAGAGGGGATCCTCCAAGGAAGGGGCAGTGTCTCCATCCCATCTTGCAATTAGGGAACTCCAGTGAGTCAGACAGGGGAGGGATCCTCTGAGTGTGGCCAAGCCCCTTGCACCCACAGGGGGATCTGTGGAGGTAAGGAACTAAAGCCCCAAGCCACAGGATGTGACAAATGTCCCTTCACTGGCTTCTGACAGCAACAGGAAAGGAGATTTTCATGGGTTGGTCTGGTCACTATTCACAACTATCTACTGAGCCTCCCAGGGACCAGGCACCCTACCAGGCGTAAGGTGAAAAGGCTGACATGGTGCCTGTTCTTGGGAAGCTCATGCTCCCAGAAAAGTCAGAAAACTAACCAGGTGAAAAAGAACTGGTGAGTACTGAGAATAAAATGCACAAAAGGATAGGGAATAAGATGTGGAGAGCAGGGAAGATCTCACTCAGGCTGTCACAGAAGGCTTCTTCAGAAGAAGCCGAATACATATTTACTGATCGTCCACTTTGTGCCAGGGCCTGCAGCTTCTAAGTAGTTCTTGGCTTCAGGGGGGCTTACCACCTAACAGGAAGGAGAGACTCATAAATAGACCATGACCACACAGGGCATTAGCCCAAAGATCCAGCTCAGCCCATATCTGGGGCACGGGTCACTCCCTGGTGAGTGGTCCAGTTCATCCATCCATGTATCCAATATCTGGGGCCTCTTCTGTGCCAGAGCTAAGGGCTACTAGATGAATGTGAGAGGGTCTGGATGTGTATGTGTGAAAGGCACACACAAGGGCAAATGAGTTGGGCGGGTGCCAGGGGCGCTCAGGGAGGTGATGAATTCTCCTGGGGCATATTCTAATTGTGTGGGAAAAATGAGCAATAGGCATAGAGCAGAAGACCCAGATTTGAGCTGGCAGCTGGGGCACCTGCTACATGATTCTGGACAAACCCTTACCTCATCATCTGTAGAACAAGGACAGGAAGACTACCCACAGGGTTAGTATGAGGCTTAAGTGAGGAGGCAGATTTGGAGGACTCTGGGAACCTGCCAAAAATGTGCTAGTAAGTATGCTGCTCATTGTTGGGCTGCAAAGGTGGAACTTCTCCTCTCCAGGTAAAGAGGTCGATGGGCATTGCCAGCATCAGAGACAGACTCAGGTCCCGTCCAGCTCTGCTATTTATTTCCTAGTGCTGCTTCAGACAGACATCAACCTTCCCAAGCCCATTTCATTTGTAAGTGCTCATGAATGCTATCTCTGACACATTCTGACATATGGCAGGTGTTTAACGTTCATCTCTTTCCCTCCTGACCTTCACCAGGATGGGGAGAGGGCTGAGGTCTGTTGGGTGTGTCCCTGGGGAAGTGACCTGTCATTTCCTCTCTCCAAGAGGAGGAAGGGGCAGTATCTTCCTTGCTCTAAATGGAACTCCTGCTTCATGAAGTCTAGCATAATGGAAACCTGCCTGGACAACTCTCTGGGATCTCCTCTTCCTCCCCAGTACAGGCCTTTAGGGCAAAAAAAGTCATCAGCCTCTCACTCACCATTAACAGCAGAAATCAGGTTAGAATGTCATCTCAGTCCTTACCCCTCTCATTGCCAAAGACACTACACTGTGTCACCCTCATTCCTAAGGATATCTGAAAGTCCACAATCTTTATTACACAAAGAGAGTTTGTTAACATTTAGAAGGCTAAGCCATCCTCTCACTAAACATACATTTACTGAGCATCCTCTATGAGCCCATCTGGGGAAATGCCCATGGGAAAGGTAATACTCTGAAAAGGTAATTCATACCCAGGTACAAATGACTAATATCTGATCATTCCAGAAAAGGGATTTAAATGGTATAAGGAGGATGAGAAAGGCACATGAGAATATTAAGTGTTTGATTTAGAAAGGGGGTGTGGGGCCTCTCAAGATGTAAAGAACAGGGCACAGAAGGAAAAGGCTGAGAAAAGTTATTTTCTATCCATCCTTTTCTCCTTCTCTTCCTCCCTCCATCCATCCACCCATCCACCCATTTATCTTCCAATCCATCCACCCATCCACCCACCCATCCAATGTCTACTATGTACCTAGGAGTGTGCTAGATCCTAGGTTTTGCACTAAACAAAACAACCCTCCTGCCATCATGCTGCATACAATTTAGCTGGGAGACAGACCCAGAGGAAGAGGTAGACTGCATATTTAACCTGACTCATGTCTTCTTTAAATCAGAAGTTACTGACTGGTAAACTTAATGAAGTCCACAATCTTATTTTGGACTTAAATTGTATGCTTACAATTTTAAAATAGAAAATTCATGTAAAAATTCAGATTTCTGACTGCCCTTGAAAAATCAATGACTTGGCAACACCAGCCCCTTATTCTTGCATGGTAACAACTCGGTGAGTGAACTGCAGCAGCTACCTTCAGAGGGGACACCAGTTCTCACACCCAATACAGTCCCCAATTTCTGTCATCTTGCTGAAGCTGAAACCAAGTGGCAGAAAACCATTTGTCATAAAGCATGTGCTGTTGTTTTCCTTGCAGCAGGGAAATATTTCTCTATGGTTGTGCCTTTCCTACCACCTGCCCCTTCACTCACCGACCATCTTGTCTCCTATAAGCAGCTGCACATGTAACCCCTAATTTAACTAAGTCCATTCTGAAGATGGCAATTAGCTCAATGCAAATCTTCAGGAAACCTGCACTTTTAGCCTTCCTGCAGATCAAGGGTGGGAGGTCAGGAAAATGGACACAAAGCACCATCCTCTCTCTTGTCATCACAGACAGCCTCCCTCCTGCCAACGAAACACATCCTAGGCAGGCTTCCACAGGCCCCAGAAGAGGAGACGTTCTGTAATGAGGCTGGCATCTGCCCAGTGACCTGCCTGCCCCAGGGCAAGGCTGTAACCAGGCTGGATAAAGTCTGTAGACTCCAGTGCTGAAACAGCTATTGCTGAGAAAGCCATGGCATCTGAGGGACTCCACTGAAAAGGTCATTCAGAGGACCAGGGCAAGAAAACCACGTATTGGAGGTATAGGGGAGACTCAACAAGGTGAACAGTTGAGATCTTTGGAAAAAAGCAAGACAAGGTCAGAGAAGTGACTGAGACATAAAGTCACAGAAGAAAGAACACAAAGCTTTAGGTTCAAGACTTTTGTAAGGGCTTACAGGCCAACCCCTTTACAGTCAGGCCTCTTCTGTAACATTCTTCCCAAATGGCCAGCTCAGTCATGCCTGAATGCCTGCAGATGATGGGGAGCTCACTCTGTCACTAGGCAGCCCACCTGATTTCTGGATGACTTTGCCATTCCATATATTGAGCTGAAATAGATCTCTAGTGTAGATGGCCCTACTGTTCCCAGTTCTACCAGTTGGAAGCCACATGAAAGAAGTCCTCTAACTCAATGGTTCCTAAACGTGGCTCATCATCATTTAAAAAAAAATACAGTTTCCCAGCTCCATTGATTTAGTAGTTCTAAGGGCACATTGCAGTGTGGCCTGTGTTGCACCCATCTGAACATCCAGCAACAGCACCTCCATCTGCATTTGTACTGAAGGAACCAAGCAGCCCTGTGCTACACAGTCTTGGTGGGAATGCCCCAGAACACACTGTGGAACGAGCCAGGTTTGTTCTTCCCCAGGAATTTGATTTGAGAGCAGAGAGGCACATGGCTGGGGGAAACAGGAGCTGACTTCTCTAGAGTAGGCTGACCACAACAAGTCCCAGCCTCCTAAAGCCCAGAAGAGCCCTGGGTCTTGGTCTCTCTAAGACTTGGGTTTTCATATTTCCTTTTGATTCTGTGAGCCTCCTACCTTCAATATACCCCCATTTTGACTAAGTCAGCCAAAGTCTATTTCTTTTTCTTTCAAACAAAGAACTCTAACTATTACAGAAGGTGTAGAGTGGTGCCTGGGAATCTGAATGTCATTCTGATAGAAACCGTATTTTGGGGAATGTGATCTTAGTCCATCATCATTTGACTTATGAGGAAACCGAGGCCCAGAGAGAACAGTGGCTCCATTATGATCGCATAGCATCAGCAGAGAAGGGAGTAATCTGGAAGAAACAGCATCTATCAGATTTCTCCCCACATTCCCTTCTGCTCAAAGACATTTCCCCCAGATTTTCTAGCCAGTTTCAGAGGGTGAAGACTCTACCAGGCAAGAGACAGCTCTTCACTGTTTTCCCCCTCCCTCTCTCTCTCCCTGAAAGAGCTGGGTAGGAAACAGCAGGAGCACCAGGCCTCAGGATTGGACAGCAGGAAGACCTCACGGAGAGAGGTCAGCACTTGAAAAATTCCTCAAGTCAAAGGGCTTGGGGCTTGGGTGCCACACAAGGCCCTCACTGTGTGCGCACATTGTCTCCCTGATAAAAGGGGCCGGGCCTGGGAAAACGGAGCCTGTCTCCAGGCGACTAGGCAGGCTGCTGGGGAATGCCCAAGGCCCTTCCCCCTCCCCCAGGGCCAGGGCCAGGGCGGCAAGGGGGAGGGGCAGGATTGCAGGGCAGGTGCCCAGAGTGGGAAGGATGAGTCCAGAAGTCCAGAGCCACTCTAGGTGGTGTATGGCCTGTGTGAACTGGGGAATAAAGTGAGGAGGAAGGTGACATTAGGCCTTTCCTTTCTCCCTCTCCCTTCCATCCCTGCATGTCCCCACTGGCAATAGCCAAGGCCTGCCTTGTTCAAGGAGAGGTTTAGTGATAGAGGAAGTGGTGGGGGAGATGTAAGGATTCTGTTTCCCAGAGCCACCTGTCTTCAACAGAGAGGTACGTGTCTCTGCTGTGAGCCCCACAAGCAAGTCTAGGAGGAGGGGACCAACCCAGGCCTCCATCTTCTCATCCTCACAGTAGAGTGCCTGCCAGCTTACCAGCATCCAGACACCCCTCCTCCAGGGCTCCTGGAAGACAGCCCTTGAGCTTATCCAGCTGAACTGAGAAGTATGCCAAGTGGCTTCCTTCCCCCTGGCTTCCAGCACCATTATATTCAATTGCAATTAGTAATTGCAATTAATTGTTAATACAGTTACCATTTCAGTGCCTGTTATGACAAGCTAAGCCCTGTATCAGCCCCACCTGTGCCATCATCTCTAATCTTTGCAATGACCTTTCACAAAAGATATACTATGGCCCTACCTCATAGCTGAGGAATGTGAAGTTCGAAGGTCAGACTTCCCAAGGTCATGTAAGTGAGAGGGAGAAGAGATCCAGGCAGTCTGCCTTGGGACTGTCTACTAGTTTTGCTCCCTCCCTGCTGGTGACTGACAATCCTCAGTCATTGTTACAGGTGGGGAATGCTGCTCTCTGAGAATGGGGTTAGTTGGGGGGCTTGCTTTGGTTCCCCAACCAGAAAGCAAGGAAGTGCAAAAGGTACCCTCTCACTGGGCCCATGTTAGTAGGACTGAGATGGTGGCAATATTGTCATCCCCCATAAACAGGTTATCTAGATAAAATACAGGTTATCCAGTTAAATTTGAATTTTGGGTAAATAACCAATAATTCTATACATATAAGTATCTATTTATGGTATAAGTCTATAAGAAATATTGCAGGAGATAAACAGATTCATTATTTATTTAAGTATTAACTGAGGGTCCTGTATTTTTATTTGCTAAATATAGCAACCCTACCCCAAAGCCACTGCTGGTGATGCCAGCTCTGAGTTCAAATACCTCCCTGTATGTGGCACAGTGGGAAGCAGAATGTCCTGGTCCCCATGGGACCAATTAGGCCCACTGCAAGGCTTCGAGGAGCCTGCCAAGATGCCCTGCAGTCCTCATGTCTTTAGTCAAAGAAAGCCAGAAGCAGTTCAGCCCAAGTTGAGCCTGGAGCCTTTGAGCTACCAGCTAAACAATGAGGGGGAGCCTTGGGCAAAGCCTGGACATCAGGTACTCTTGAATTCCAGGGCAGCTGAGTGTTTTCTGAGAAAGACTCTCCCTAGGGCGTCCTTGATCCTGAACTCTCCCATAACAGTAGTATCAGCCTCTGGCAAGAGCATCTATTTGTTTGTTGATTAAAGCATCTGTGTAGCCTATTCTACCTTGTGCCAGGTACTGTGCCAACCTCAGACAATATGGTATTCAAACAAGGGAGGCTTGTTTAAGCCTTATCCTCCTGGACCTTATGCTCTGGCACAGGACCATAGCACAGGCAAACAAACTGGACACATAGGACAACAGTTGGGAGGGAAAGGAACAACAGGCTTTTACTGAAGCCTTTAACATTCCTGCGAGCTCAGTGGTATGGTGACAGTGGTGGCATTATGGTTCCCACTTTACAGGTAAAGAAACTGAGGCTTAGAAATGTAAAGCGGCTTGGCCAAGACAACAGAGCTGGTACTGGCAGAGTTGGGACTTCTGTTCCGACCTGCCACCTGCCAGCCCTGAATTCTCTGCATTTTATCTCCCTCCCCATTTTAACACTCTTGGGAAACATGTCTGACATGTGTTAGGAAATCACATATTTAATATCAAAACACGGGGAGAAAGAGCAGAAAACATCCTGCTGGAACCTTAAAAAGAGGAAAATAGCCCAAAGGCAATTTCTACGAAGGATCCAATTCCCAAACTTGAGATCACAAGTGTCTGGATGGCTATAGGAACCTCTTTCCCCCCTGGCACCTTATCGTCCCAGCTGCCCACAGGACTCCAGCAGGGTGGAGCTGCCTGGTTTGAGGTGGGGCACTTTCCTCTGAGGGTGAGGTCACCAGGATCCTGTGCTTGGCTGCAGTGCTGTTACATGGAGTCCTGCCACTCTGTCTCCTCCCACTGCTCTCAGACACTGGGCGTGTGTGGGTGTGTGTACATGTGTGAGCTTCCCAAGCAGGCTCTGCAGGCCAGTGCCCTCACACCCAGCACAGGAGGGCTTGTGCTCTGGTATGAGTGGGAAAAATGACAAGGAACAGGGATGTCCTGAATGGTCTGAGATGGATCCCAGATGCCACTGACATCCATTTTGATTTTGGGCTCAGAGCCCAAGCTTTCCTTATTTATAAAATGAGAATAGTAAAAGTATTCCATACAGTTGTTGGGAGGATAGAATTAGAAAACTATGAAAACTATTTAGTACAATGTCTGGAGGTACACAAAAGTACACAAATGTTTGCCACATGACAATGATGAAGATATGACCCCATCCCCAAAGAGCTCGTAGTTTCTTCATTTGTGTGTTTGTTCATTTTTTGACCAAGAATTTTCAGCATCTACCTTGTGTCAAACACTGAAGTCCTGTGCAGGGGTCAGCAGGAACTGTGGCGCCATTAGAAATGCCTTTTAAGAAGTTAGGCCTGCTCAAGTTCCAGCCTAGCCACCCACCTGTTCTTCCTTGAGCAGGTGCGTGGTCTCTGTGTTCTGCTTCCTCACCTGTATAATATCCCCTGGGCAACTCAGGAAGTGACTATGACCAGAGCTCTGTTGGCAAATGATAACCAGCTCTGTGAAGAGAACTGAAAGCCCTGTTTTGTAGCATTTGCCAGTACCTGTGGTGCAAATGCTCTCATGAGACTACTGTGACTTTCTGTTGGATTGAGTATGAGATGAGAGGGGAAAAAGGAGATTTCAGAATGTCACCAAAGTCACTCTTTAGTTTCACTGTCACCATCTCCACCTGTCATTACCAAATAACTTATCACCTCCAAAGTCACTCATTCAGTTCATCAGACATTTCCTAATCAACTGCCTGCCCTGTTGTAGGCACTGAGATGCGAATATACCATCTGGGAGTGGGTGGGGTAGGGTGGTGGTGGGGACACAAATTATGATACAGCATCTCTTGGTGAATCTAAAAATGCACAAGGTGCCCTAGTGGGTATCACCGATCATTATTTAGGAGGACAGTGTAGCCTGATACACTCTAGGCTGGAAGGACAACGGCAGAGGGGTGTTTCAAACCAAGAATACTTTCTTCATTTCCTTCCCAACAAATAAAAGAAAAAAGAAACATAGGGAAGGGTGGAGAATTGAAGGGAAGGTAACAATAGATCATTGTTGAAATGGAATAGCAGACATTCTGGGAATAAGGCCATGGATGAGGTAAGAGGAGAGGAGAGCCAGAGTTCCACAAGCTACCGGAGGGAGGGGTTGGGGGCAAAGGCTTAGCTGCTTCTATCCCCTCACCTCAACACCCTGTTACTCAACTTCCTCCAGGCTCTGGAGAGCTTATAGGCAAAACCATGAGCAGGGAGGTACATCTAACCCAAGCCCGAATATGAGCAATCTTTTTTTTTCTGTCGCATTCAATGTTTTGATTTCAAAATCAAACCTGGGGTTCTGGTATATTCAGTGGGCAATAAAAAAAACTTTGTGCCAACTTTCTTTTAACAATCTCAAATAGCAGCTTTACAGTTACTCCCACACTGGAAAATAAAGAGCCAAGATTTTATACATAGGTGAGTAAAAACTGAAACCCCTCAACTCTATGTATTATAAATTTGCTGACTTTTAAGGTAAGGTGAGTTTCAGGCCTCATTATGCCCATTAAAAGTTATCCTCATTGGGGGACGCCTGGGTGGCTCAGTTGGTTGAGCGGCTGCCTTCGGCTCAGGTCATGATCCCAGCGTACTGGGATCGAGTCCCACATCGGGCTCCTTGCTCAGCAGGGAGCCTGGTTCTCCCTCTGCCTCTGCCTGCCTCTCTGTCTGCCTGTGCTTGCTCTCTCTCTCTCTAACAAATAAATAAATAAAATCTTAAAAAAAAAAAAAAAGTTATCCTCATTGGACTGGATGGGGGCAATGACAATGCTAATTGAACACGGACTGTGTGTTGAGCACCAGGAATATAAGGAAGAACAAGACACAGGCCTTGTTTTGGCAGAAAAGACAGACACCTAACAGCCAATGATAACACAGTGTGAAATTACTGTAGCACAATGCAAAATGCTCTAAGTTATATAAAGGAGGTGGCTGTCAGCACCGTTGGCAGGGTGTGGTGTGTCAGGGAAGACTTTCACAAAAGAGGTGACACCTGAGCAGGCTTTTAAGGATGAATGGAAATTGGACAAGTGAACAAGATAGGGAAGGGCATTCCAGGTAGCAGGGAACAGAAGGTGCTAAGGCAAATGTGTTTGAGAACTACAGGCTGTTTGTTATTTCTGTAGAATAAAGAGTACAGCAGGAAGTGGAGCTAGAGACAGAATTAGAGGGAGGCAGGCAAGCTGATGACTTGATTTAAATTTGAGGGCAATGATGCAGCAACACAGGATTATAATAGGGGATGTGTGGTAGGAGCAAACTGATCAAGTCTGTGTTTCAAAAAAAAATTACCCTTTGCTTACCACCAAAGGTAACATGGAAGTTAACCAGGAAGTCAAGACTGGAGGCCCTGAAAATTCTAGGCAAGAGGATGAGTGGACAGGCAGTAGGGCTGAAGAATACTGAGTTTAACACCCATTTATTTTATTTCTCCTTTCCCTTGTGGTTCTCAAGATTGAACTGATCTCCCCTCATCCCAGAGGACAGCACCAACTTGAGTTCAGACCTACTACTGAGCTGGCCCAAAGTTCCCCAAACACCACTGTCGTAGCTGGGCTCTTCCAGGGCCAACTCCAAAAGGTGGTGGGATCTTACATGAGTTGTATTTCTCAGCAAAGTATCCCTCTGCTTCTCCTCCTAGGATGAAATATCCTTCCCCTCAGGTCACTGGGCAGGTATCAGATAGTCCTTGGGGGGCCCAGGCTGGTCCAGAGTATCAAGCTGGCCTCCACCAGGAGGGGGAGAGAGGGAGTTTCTTGCAAACTCTCTCTCGCTACAAGGAAACCTGATTCTGCAGGAAAGGCCAGGACCCAGAATGGGAAGACAGAGGATCTGGGGCTGAGAAGGGAGAAAAGGGAGCAGCATTGTTCCTGGTGGGTTCACTCTCAGTCTAGACAGTGGCTATCTCCCCCCTTCATTATCATCTCAAAGGGGGAGGGGAAAGGGGCCCTGTGAACTGGCTTCTCCCAGTTAACAGTTTAACAACTTCTTCCTCTCAGGAGACAGTTTGCACAATGGAGGAGGGGTTGGGCGGGGGCTGACTCAGGCAGCCCAGGCTCTGCCAAAGCCACCCCAGGACAGTGGGGCTGGCTCGCCACCTGCTGGCCACTCCTGGTGGCCGGGGACAGGCAATCCTCAGGAACTCTGCAGAAGAGGACTGGGATTCCTAGGCAGCCTGCATGGATCTGGAGAAAGCTGGAAATGTATTAATTAAGATTCAGAGAGGATAGGAAGTTGGAGAAGAATCTAAGTTCTGCAGGAAAAGCTGGTGTGTCTGCAGGCAGGATCTCTGTCACAAATGTCCAAGGATGCAGAACCAGGTTCCAGGTAAGCTAATGAATGTCAGTTTGCCCCTTCTCCCCTTTATTACCTACTGAGGGGCAAGAAGAAGATTGCTGCTTTTGAGGCCTAATGAAAGTGTGAGTATAACAGGCGTGATTGAAAGAGACTGGAAAACATTCCTCTAAGCCAAAATTGTGTCCCCTTTCAGTATGCACAGTTTAAAATTTACCCATTAGTCATACCTGTGGATTAGAGAGATGGAAGACTAAAGTCAAAATGTAAATGTAGTGCCGCTGGTATAGTGGTACCATGCAAGATTCCCAAAATGTAAATGTTACTTGGATAGGTGATGAGGATTAAGGAGTGTACTTGTCATGATGAGCACAGAATGAGGTATGGAAGTGTTGAATCACTATATTGTACCCTTGAAACTAATATAACACTGTATGTTAACAACTGGAATTTAAATAAAAACTTAAAATAATAATAAATAAATGTTACTTGGGTGAGGCCATTCATTGCATTTCAACCTCATTCACTGTGCCCCTACACTATACTACTTACACCATGGACACCAGGAGGACAGTGATTCGTAAGACCCAACTTTATCATTCAGGAGCTAACAGGCATGAGTAATTAATAGAAAACTCTGCACACTGAGATCAATCCTAATCCACTCTGCCCATTATTGGGGATGAAGAGATTAAATAAACATGCCTATAAGGGGCTGCCATCAGGATGACTAATGTTGCATAGAAGGTCACAAATAGTCTCCAACAGTGACACACACCTAAGTAGCA
>RCUC01116290.1:0-30131 GCA_003697995.1 Taxidea taxus jeffersonii | reverse complement strand
AGTAAATATACTTGTTCCAAACCATTTATAAGGCCCTTTAGTTTTTGTTTTATTATATTTTATTTAGTTTTATAATTTTTGTTCTTTTTTTTCCCCAGATCTGGCAACATTATTATCATTTTATTACATAGCAAGGATTACAAATCAATTAATCTACATATGGCTTACACTCTGGTTCTTTATGAATATAGATATTCATAAAGAATACCTATAAATAGATAGATTCTATTTACTATGGAATCTATAAATAAAGAATACCCTGGCTGACCAGTGCACAGGTCTTCAGGGCTTCTTGGTTTTCCACAGCTTTGGAGGGGGAACTGGTTCCAGGTTCACCTCCCTGCTGATGGAACATCTCTCTGTCGATTATGGCAAGAAGTCCAAGCTGGAGTTCTCCATTTACCCAGCCCCTCAGGTTTCCACAGCTGTAGTTGAGCCCTACAACTCCATCCTTGCTACCCACACCATCCTGGAGCACTCTGATTGTGCCTTCATGGTAGACAATGAGGCCATCTATGACATCTGTTGTAGAAACCTCGATATCGAACGCCCAACCTACACCAACCTTAACCGCCTTATTAAGGAGGTTCTATAAATTAAGAATATCTTTCAAAAGTAGTGAAAGCTCATCCTAGGCAGAAAGAATACAGGATATAAAGGCATAAAAAAATCTCTTTGTTTCATGTCCTAGACATGAGACAGAAATTCTTCAACACTATAAATTGTGCATATCCTTACTTTCTGCTTGTTGTGGCTTCTAGCAACTTTAAAGCTATGTTTGATATTAGCTAAAATCTAGCAAAAGGCTAAGGGGGTTTATTTATTACTGGTTTTCTATTCAGAAAAGATAGATATTATCTTGTTCTGTATACCAAGCCAAGGAGGGGTGAGGGAAGGGCAGAGGAAGAGAGAGACTCTCAAGCAGTCTCCACACTTAGTGTGGAGCCTGACACAGGGCTTGCTCTCACAGCCCTGAGATCATGACCTGAGCTGAAATCAAGAGTCAGATGCTTATCTGACTGAGTCACCTAGGCACCCGCACATTATGTACCTTCTGAGGTATTTCTAAACCTAAAACCAAGATGAAGTTTTAGAATTTCTCACTTTCTTCTAAAATCATTTGTCCACTTCATTCAGTGATTTACTTAAGGATTCGTTAAAATTTTTTTAAGAATCTACAACAGTCAAATACTATGCAAGATGCTAGGGATGTAAATGAAGAAGATAAAAATCATTGTTCTAAAGGAGTAGTATGTAAATAATCAGTAAAGCACACAATTTCAAGACAAATTAATAACCCCACTAGTCACATATTAGCATTATAGAACAAAATAAGGAAAAAATGTTTGAGTAAAAAGCAATGACTTAATTCTAAAAGAACAGGGGGAGTGGGGAACATATTCCAGGTAGAAGAGTAGTGATATATGCAATAAAAAGGCAAGTTGGAGTAAATGATGTAAGATAAAGTATAATTGAGGAATTTTCCTTCAGGGGAAGATGACTAAACTTATTAAAGGATTTTTAGAGAAAGAAGTATATTTAATTTTATAAAAAATAATTCTCCTTGTAGTATGGATAATGAACAGAAGGCTTTCTGGTTATCCACATAGGATAAGAGCGTGGAGTAAGCTCAGGATTTATTTGGCAGATCTTAACTGATGGGGCATGGTTACTCTTAGTGTCTTTTCTAAGGACAGGGGTAAATGATTGTGTCATTCCCCACCCCAATCCTGGAGAAGGGAAGGAAGAAAAATTCTAGGATATGTATGATCAGTTAGCATTTGATGTATCTATGGTATATATATATGTGTGTGTGTATATATATATATATATGTATATATATTTATATTCAATAAATATATATTTATAAATAAATATTTATTTATTTATTGAATATACATATATTCAATAAAGGCATGGGCAAAATATAGAAACTTGGAAATAAGTGTTTACCTAGAGGGTGAATCCATGGGAGTTGATAAAAAGACTTAAGCAGAAAGTACCAAGTGAGATAAGAAGAAAACAAGAAAGAAGAAAACCTAAGGATGAACACTGGGTGTTATACACAACTAATGAACCATTGAATAATACATGTACATAAGACCATGATACTCTGTGCCTTAAATATATGAAGAGATGGATATCAATTTCTCTCTCATTAATTGAAAAAAGTAAAAATCACTGCTTTCAGTTATTTACCCATGAAATAATTTTGAGGACTAGAATTCTGTCTATTCCTTCTGGTTGCTATTTTCATTTTTCTTGTTGCTATTAATAGTAAAGTTGTAAATAACTCAATCATGAAAGAAGAAAAGTTATTTTTATTTGTATTTCACAATTTTAGTATGAGTTCAAGGAAAAAGAGTGAGAAAAAAACAGCATCCTACATTTAAGGAAAATATGATTAATAACAGATTAAACTTACAAAATTTATGTATTGAATATTTTGATTTGAAATTATCCCACATCCGAGATTTGAGAGTCTTACATAACAGACACACCAGTGGTTTTATCCATACAAGAAAAAAATGTTTGTGTTATTTATAGTTCTTTTCTTAAAAATGATATTTTGCCTAATACCCTATTTTCCATATTGGCAGAAATGTTAAGACAAATGACCTGTAACCTTCTCTGGGTATCTTCCTCTCCCTATGCCCTCTCATACTGTTTCATAGGTTTCTTTTTTTTTTTTTTAATTTTTAAACATTTTATCACAGTATTATTATATAATTTTTATTTGTTTTCTTTTTAAATTGCCTATGTTTTTTTTTTTTTAATTTACTTCAATTAGCCAACATTTCTTTGGAGAAATGTCTACTTAGGCCCTTTATGCATTTTTTATTTTATTTATTTATTTATTTTTTTTTTTTTTAAAGATTTTATTTATTTATTTGAGAGAGAGATCACAAAGAGGCAGAGAGGAGAGAGGGGGAAAGCAGGCTCCCCGCTGAGCAGAGAGCCTGACATGGGGCTCGATCCCAGGACCCTGAGATCATGACCCGAGCCGAAGGCAGCGACTTAATCCACTGAGCCACCCAGGTGCCCCCCTTTATGCATTTTTTAAATTGAGTTATTTGGGTTTTTTGTTTTGGTTTGTTTTTTGTTTTTATTTGTGTGCTTTTTGTTTTGTTTTGTTTTGCTATCGAGTGGTATGAGTTCTTTATATATTTTGAGGATTTTTTTTTTTTAGGGTAAGTTCCATGTCCCACGTGGGGCTTGAATTCATAATCTGGAGGCCAAGTGTCATGTGCTCTACTGACTTAGCCAACCAGGTATTCATTCCTGTTCTTTTTTTTTTTTTTTTTTTAAGATTTTGTTTATTTATTTGACAGAGATCACAAGTAGGCAGAGAGGCAGGCAGAGAGAGAGGGGGAAGCAGGCTTCCTGCTGAGCAGAGAGCCCAATGTGGGGCTGGATCCCAGGACCCTGGGATCATGACCTGAGCTGAAGGCAGAGGCTTTAACCCACTGAGCCACCCAGGTGTCCCTCCTGTTCTTTATATATTTTGGATATTAACGCCATATCAGATATATAGTTTTCAAATACTTTTCCCATTCTGTAGGTTGTCTTTTTACTTTGTTGAGGGTTTCATTTGCTCTGCAGAAGCTTTTTAGTTTGATATCACCCCACTTGTTTATTTTTTTATGTTGTTTGTATTTTAAATGTGATATCTGGAAAATTATTACAAAGACCCATCTCAAGGATATTTATTCCTATGTTTCTTTCTAGGGCTTTCATGGTTTTAGGTCTTACATTTAAGTCTTTATTTTGAGTTAATTTATGAGAGTAGTACAAGATACAGCTCTAATTTCTTTCTTTTACATATGAATATCCAAATATTCCAGCACCATTTTTTGAAGAGACTATCTCATCTCCTTTGAGTATTCTTGTCTCCCTTGTCAAATATGTTGACCATATATACTTAGGTTTATTTCTGGGCTCTTGATTCTTTTCCATTGGTCTATTTGTCTATTTTTATACAATACCAACTGTTTTGATGACTGTAGCTTTTTAGTATATCTTCAAATCAGGAAGTGTGATGCCTCTTGATCTGTTCTTCTTTCCTAGGATTTCTTTGTCTATTCAGACTCTTTTTCTTTCCATATAAATTTTATGGGTATTTTTTTCTATTTCTATACAGTCCCATTGGAATTTTGGTAGGAATTGCATTGGATTAATTTTGTTTTATATCAAGAAGAGAATTGCTTAATTTATACAAGTAATGGTGATCATGTATGAACTTGTTTTATTCCTAGGATTGAGTGCTGACTCATATAGATAGAAAATAAGATTTTAATAATTTGTTTAGAAAGAAAAACTTGTTTTGTTCGTGTATGAGAAATGCATTCAGCATCTTTGCCCAGCTGTCTCCTCCTATGTATCCTTTGGTCAAAGCATTATACACTATATATTGGAATTCCTTTACCAAACTCGTCATTCTAACTAGGATTTATTTTAAATATAGAATTAAGCCTAACAAGTATGATGTAGGTATTCAATATACCAAAGTATATTTTGAAAAAAGCTTTTTTTAAACTGCCATGTGTGCAGTTTTTAAATTTGTCATCCCTTAGATCAATCACAGCTGAATTAGTTTACTTAAGTGTTATCTTCCAGTTAGTTTGCAAACATTATTGAATTTTTCCTGTCATAAGCACAAAGATTGCAGCTACACAAACAATTCTTTATCTCTCTGTTTTAAAAATAATATGGGGAATACCTCATAGTTTACTAGTTGTTTTGTACATTGTCTGCATATTTTTTCTTGGAATTTAAGAACAATACTTTGATTCTTTCTCTGCATTTACAATATTTTTTCATAGTGAAATTCACTCCTGAAATTCAACTGCCAGATGTTTTCTTAGGAAAATCCACATTACTTTTATAAAACTGACTTTAGGTAGAAATGAATGGTGAAAATGAATGCTGTAATTATGTCATTACACGAGCATAAATTATTGCCATTTTCTGCTTAAATATGGTTAATGTGTTCTTACAATATATACTGTTATATTGAAATACTTTGAAAATTAAACTATGCCTATTAAATGGCTTCAAGCTGATAAAAGAAAGTGAGATGAAGTGTTTGGACATGACCTTTTCATCAGTTTCTAAGCTAGTGTAATGTCATAGATATTTCAGGATTCTTGTCCCTTTGAAAGCAGAACAGTAGAAATGTTACAGCTCTTTGCCTCCCAGACCTAGACCACTAGGACCCCCATCCCTTCCCTCATCCACAACAAGGAGAGAGAGAAATTAACTGGGGTTAAATGAAAAAGGTAATTTTGTGCTCTTGGGTAAATTGCTGGAAGTGATCCCAGCAGTTATAGGCCAGTCCACTTGTCTTAAGTCATTGCTAAAACTCTGGACAAGAATTTTGATGAGGTGTTACAATAACATTGTAACCCAGTCTGTTCACAAATCATTCTCATAAACTTCCACAGATAGGGTCACAATTGCTGTCACTTACTTTTTATGATGTTTCACTTGAGGGAAGAAAAAGCAGCTTCTGTGTTCATTAATAGTTAGCCACTGGGGGCAGAAAGCAGTTCCTCTCATAAATTTGGAGACACCTTTATTCTAAAGTACAACTTAAGGATATTGGTAAAATGTATAGTAGTCAGAAGTAGGCAATATTTAGGAAAACTTGCACATAAAATCAAAAGCAATTAATTGAACAGTGTCGGTTAAGGAATGGCAATAGGCAAAGCAGTTGTGCTCAGAGCTCTGTAGGGCACTGAAAATGTTTAATTATTCATAACATCAATCTGTGATCAACTGGGAATCCATCATATGTGCTTACATAATTGTAGTAAATGTAGACATAACTTTCTTAGAGAACAGAAATAATGTAGAGGGGCTTTGTACTTGGCTGTTACTTCAACCTGGAATGTGCTTCCCATCTGCTATAAAAGCTTCAACCTCACTACTTTCACAAAGATTTCCTCAGTTTTTCTACCTAACACTCTCTTTACCTTAAATCCCTAAAAGCTACCATATTTAGCACCTAAACAGTAATTTTTGTCTGCGGAGTTGAATTTTAACTTCTGAGGTCAAGCATTGCATATTGAAATTATCTTTGTATCCAACACAATTCCTGATTAAAGTGGTACATCTAAAATAATTGTGGAAAAAGATTTGGTAGTCAATAGATTGTACTAAAACATGGAGTTCATATTTTTTACAAATCAAGGAAGATCTCAAAACCATCCTTCCTCCCTTCCCCACAACAATTTTGAATTAGGAGAAGAACACTATCCAAAATATGGAGGAGGAAGAAATTCTGTGTCCATATTCTGAGATTTAATCACTATGCTTTTAACAGTTATGAGACTTTCATCATAAACTGGGTGTAGGGCATCAAACCAGTAGATGTTTTTAATTAGTAAGCCATATATGAAAAAGAAATATGTTACATCTTTATTATATTGCATATAATGATATAAATTCCATGTTAATTTGTGTCTATTCAAAATGCCAAACTATAGAAAAAGAAAAAAAATTGATTTATTATACTTGGATATCTGGATGGATATTTTCTAAATCTGCAGACAATGGAAAAAGTGGAAAGTTTTTACTAGCCACATAAAAGTCAAAAACACTATATCCTTATATAAAAATCAATGAAGTGGGGAAAAAACTTCTTTACATACAGAGGTATAATACCATTCATATACAGAGAACTTATAATGTTGATAAGTAAAATACTAAGTTCTCAATGTTTTGGTAAAAGAAGTGGACAGCTAGAATGCTATTGAGATCATTTTTTGAATTATGGAAAAACTATATTTTTTTTTTTGGTGGTAATATTTATTTATTTATTTATTTTTAAAAATTTAAACATATAATGTAACCCCACCACCCTCTCCCAACCCCCCTCCCCCCAACCCCTCTCAGTTTGTTTTATGACATTAAGAGTCTCTTTTGGTTTGTCTCCCTCCTGATCCCATCTTGTTTCATTTTTTCTTTTCCTACCACCTTAATCCCCACCCCCATTGCATCTCCACTTCCTCATATCAGGGAGATCATATGATAGTTGTCTTTCTCCGATTGACTTATTTCGCTAAGCATAATACCCTCTAAGTTCCATCCATGTCGTCGCAAATGGGAAGATTTCATTTCTTTTGATGGCTGCATAGTATTCTATTGTATATATATATACCACATCTTCTTTATCCATTCATCTGTTGATGGACATCTAGGTTCTTTCCATAACTTGGCTATTATGGACATTGCTGCTATAAACATTTGGGTACATGTGCCCCTTCAGATCACTATGTTTGTATCTTTAGGGTAAATACCCAGTAGTGCAATTGCTGGGTCATAAGGTAGCTCTATTTTCAGTTTTTTTGAGGAACCTCCATGCTGTTTTCCAGAGTGGTTGTACCAGCTTGCATTCCCACCAACAATGTAGGAGGGTTCCCCTTTCTCCACATCCTCGCCAGCATTGTTAATTTAAGCCATTCTGACTGGTGTGAGGTGTTATCTCATTATGGTTTTGATTTGTGTTTCCCTGATGCCCAGTGATGTGGAGCACTTTTTCATGTGTCTGTTGGCCATCTGGATGTCTTCTTTGCAGAAATGTCTGTTCATATCCTGTGCCCATTTCTTGATTGGATTGTTTGTTCTTTGGGTGTTGAATTTGCTAAGCTCTTTATAGATTTTGGATACTAGCCCTTTATCTGATATGTCGTTTGCAAATATCTTCTCCCATTCTGTCAGTTGTCTTTTGGTTTTGTTGACTGTTTCCTTTGCTGTGCAAAAGCTTTTGATCTTGATGAAGTCCCAATAGTTCATTTTTTCCCTTGCTTCCCTTGCCTTTGGCACTGTTCCTAGGAAGAAGTTGCTGTGGCTGAGGTCGAAGAGGTTGCTGCCTGTGTTCTCCTCAAGGATTTTGATGGATTCCTTTCTCACATTGAGGTCCTTCATCCATTTTAAGTCTATTTTCGTGTGTGGTGTAAGGAAATGATCCAATTTCATTTTTCTGCATGTGGCTGTCCAATTTTCCCAACACCATTTGTTGAAGAGGCTGTCTTTTTCCATTGGATATTCTTTCCTGCTTTGTCGAAGATTAGTTGACCATAGAGTTGAGGGTCTATTTCTGGGCTCTCTATTCTGTTCCATTGATCTATGTGTCTGTTTTTGTGCCAGTACCATATTGTCTTGATGATGACAGCTTTGTAATAGAGCTTGAAGTCTGGAATTGTGATGCCACCAACTTCGGCTTTCTTTTTCAATATTCCTTTGGCTATTCGAGGTCTTTTCTGGTTCCATATAAATTTTAGGATTATTTGTTCCATTTCTTTGAAAAATTGGATGGGGTTTTGATAGGCATTGCATTAAATGTGTAGATAGCTTTAGGTAGCATAGACATTTTCACAATATTTATTCTTCCAACCCATGAGCATGGAACATTTTTCCATTTCTTTGTGTCTTCCTCAATTTCTATGATACTCTCAATAGATGCTAAAAAAGCATTCGACAAAGTACAACATCCCTTCTTAATCAAAACTCTTCAAAGTGTAGGGATAGAGGGCACATACCTCAATATCATCAAAGCCATCTATGAAAAACCCTCCGCAAGTATCACTCTCAATGGAGAAAAACTGAGAGCTTTTCTGCTAAGGTCAGGAACATGGCAGGGATGTCCATTATCACCACTGTTATTCAACATAGTACTAGAAGTCCTAGCCTCAGCAATCAGACAACAAAAATAAAGGCATCCAAATCAGCAAAGAAGAAGTCAAACTATCACTCTTTGCAGACGATATGATACTATATGTGGAAAACTCAAAAGACTCCACTCCAAAACTGCTAGAGCTTGTACAGGAGTTCAGTAAAGTGTCAGGATATAAAACAAATGCACAGAAATCAGTTGCATTTCTTTACACCAACAACAAGACAGAGGAAAGAGAAATTAAGGAGTCAATCCCATTTACAATTACACCCAAAACCATAAGATACCTAGGAATAAACCTAACCAAAGAGGCAAAGAATCTATACTCAGAAAACTATAAAGTACTCATGAAAACTATACTTTTTAATGAAACAATGTCCACAAAAAAAGAAAACCTGTGTCTCCTGTCTGTAGTCTACTTCAAGAAATTCACATTGGTTCATTTTTGATCATTCAGTATATGATTTTGTTTTATTAAATGGAATATAGACCTTTTCTTAATTTGGAGAGTAGCATATATGTAGAATTTAAACAAATGCAAAGAAACAAAATATATTTAATTCAGTCTATTTGGAATCAAGTGTCATCAGTCATTGTAGTATTCCAAATGTAATTTTATCAATTATTTTAAAAGGATGCATTGTAATAATCACAAATGTAAAGGTATTTGCATTATTAAAGTACCTAAAATTCCTGAGGGAAAAAATGCTATGTGATAATAGTTTATGTTTTAAATAATATATATGTATACATATTATGTATATATATATATATATTTAAGATTTTATTTATTTGAGAGAGAGAGAGAATGCACACAAGCCAGGAGAGGGGGAGAGAAGTGGACTCCTCATTGAGCAGGAAACCTGAGGTGGGACTTTATCCCAGGACTTTGAGACCATAACCTGAGCTGAAGGCAGACATTTAACTAACTAGGCCACCCAGGCACCCTAAATAAAATAAAAATATAATATAACCAAATAATGTCTTAAAATAAATGAGCTACATTCCTGATGTCAGTTTCTCAAACCAGTGCATTAATCCTGAGTCTGTTCCTACTATATAACAGATATGTGTGGTTGGTGTGTTTTATATTTCTATGATCATGTAAATATAAGATTTTACAATGTGATTCAGATGGCAGCTTTAAAGAGACTTACTGGTCTTAGCACTACTGCTAGAGTCATTCTTTTGCACTTTTTGGATTTTATTTTATTTTTTTATTGTGTTATGTTAGTCACCATGTTAGTCATCATTAGTTTTTGATGTAGTGTTCCAAGATTCATTGTTTACGTATAACACCCAGTGCTCCATACACGTGCTCTCCTTAATAACCACCACCAGGGGGGACGCCTGGGTGGCTCAATTGGTTAAGCGGCTGCCTTCGGCTCAGGTCATAATCCCAGCGTCCTGGGATCGAGTCCCACATTGGGCTCCTTGCTCGGCAGGGAGCCTGCTTCTCCATCTGCCTCTGCCTGCCTCTCTGTCTGCCTGTGCTCGCTCGCTCTCTCTCTAACAAATAAATAAAATCTTAAAAAAGAAAAAAAAAATAAACACCACCAGGGTGGAACAAACGCCTGGTAGATATGACTTTGCAGTATATTTTTTGCTCTATTTTAAACATTCAAAAAATGCTTACCATGCTTTGTCTTGTACTGCTTTCAACCTCTCACTGACACTGAGGAAACATGTGTGCATGTGTGCATAAACACACACACACAACCAATGTAAAGAGTTATATGAAAGAAAAATGTGATTGGAAAGTTAAATTTCCTCTTTAAAAACATCAGTGCAGAGGGATTTATTCAGGTTCTTTCTCACTGTGTCATTTTTATCTTGTGATAGCAATATCCATTTGATTTTTTTTCATTTCTTTACTCGTTTTGTCAAAAATAGATTATTAATGATAAAGATTTGTGAAAATGGCCTTCTTGGAAATATATTGGTAGGTTTTTTTTTTCTTTAAAGTTCTTTCTAGCTCAGGATAATTCTCAATGATTATTCCTGATCAGATGTTATTCAAGGTAGTCTGTACAAATATTGACTGCTTTTTGCATATTATTTTTTTCTATCGATAACTTTTCATCCTGGTGTATTTTGATATAATGCATTACATTCATTCCTTAATCCATGGAGATTTGAACAAAGAAGCTGTTTCTGAACTTCACATAGCCATACTGTCTTACCATTATGTGCATATTGACAACTACTTTATTGTTGTATGGAAATGGGAAATCTTTTTTAAACATGAGTGAACAAGCATAGAATAACTTAATGACTTTGAGGATAACTGGCCCATGAGATGCACTTATCTTTACTAATGCTTTATTACACTTAGTATTTGCCTCAGTTCTTTAGATAATCCAATAAAATATTTTGTTACCTAATGTTAGCTAAGGTTTGAAGATTTCAGCTGTGAATTCACAAAAATTAAACCATTCACCCCTGATGCTGAGTGATAAACTAATGTGGACTTTGATTTTATTCACTATAAATGTAATAACATTATAAGATATTCAAAATTGTAAAAGAAAAGACATGGTTGGTCATAATAATGAATATGTTACAATATTTAAAAATACCTAAGTTCTTCACTTTTAAAATGACACTAAAATCTTCACTTCTAAATACCTAATTAGTGTCAAAAATTTATCATGAGTGATATTATTAATGACTGTATTTCTGTATAGAGCTGTGTAAATTAGCTAATACTTTAGAATTGCAAAAGATACAATTTTGGTCTGGTATAGACCATAAGCTTGTCTAAATGTATAGTGCAGGAGTGACTACACTGTATTCAGTTGATACTGTCAAATATTTGTTAAAGTATTAATTTTGGAGATACAAAGATAATCAAAAAGATAAATAAGACTAAAGGGAAATATTCAAAGTTGAGAGAATTTGACCAAGGAGAGAAAAATTATCTGTATGTATTGCACAATGCTGATAACAACAAGAGATCCAAACTATACAGAAAAGTCTAGATCAAGGACAATGCAAGTAGAGGGCAAAGATTTAAGAGAACTATTAATATAAAATTAAAATAAAAGATCAAAATATGCTTCCAGACCCTCATTATCCAACATTTAAAGTATACATTCACAAAGCCTTTATATCCATTAAGTAGCATTATTTAAATATTTCAAGGAGAATGTTATCATTTGTAACCTTCAAAATCTTGTCTTTGTGATTGATAGAAGAATTATAGGACACCTTAAAGTGTGACACCAAAGGCAATGTCAACAAAATAGTACCCATGTGCAGTGAATTAGGGGAGAAGATTTAGTAAATGTTCTTCCATATCTCCTCCAATAATTCTGAATCTACAGCCCAGAAGTTAGATACAGAGAGGTGGAAGAGAAGTTACATTTTTCCAATCATCTGCATGCTTCTTATATATTCTTCTTTGAACCTGTAAAGGAAAAATAATGTAAGCTGCTTTCCTCTAAGAGCCTTAGCTTCAAGAATCAGGTATTACCCACATTTACTCTCTCAGAGACAGAGTTGCCCAGCAACTTGCTATTGATAAAACTGCAAAACACAAACCACATATATAATAACTGCTTTTAGGGAGAAAATTTGCATCAGTGGTAAAATTTTTATAGTTCTATTTTTTGTTGAAAGATCAGGGTTAGTTATCAAATGACTATCAGGTAAGTTTCACATTGATTTAGTTATATTCATAACTCTTTAAGCCTGAATCTTAAATTGTTGATGATACAACAGCTTAATAATATTTATTGCCACAATAATATTACTGTGGTAGTAAATTTGCCAATTTGGGGGGATATTATTACCCATACTCAAAGAGAACTTCTGTAAGATTTTGTCATATATATAACATTCATCTGGCTTGGCTATAAAGTATATGATTTATTGGAATGAGTTAATGACCCTTCCATAAGAGGATCTCTTACTTCCAGTTAGTTTCATATTGAAAGTCACCATATTCTTCTAACTAGGATTTCATTAAATAATAATTAGCAAATATTTCATTCATGTATTAATTCAGCCTGGGAGAAGAGCATCATGTTTTCCCCTTTTCCCCAAAATTTATGTCTAAAGATCTCAGCAAATACCTAAATTAAATCTTTGTTACTTTCACCTGTGAATGTAACACTCTAATTTTGTCACAAAATAACTCAGTCAGTGAAGGAAATTCCATTGCCCCAAATCACATATTGTTTCCTTTACTTGTTGATTTCTGAAGGCAGACTGCAAAGACAAATTAATAGGTACCTTTCTGAAAGTCAACAACAGAACATTTACCATTCTTGTCATTTATCTCACTTGTAATGTACTCCTCTTCCTCTTTACAAACGTGTATATGTATTTATACTCACAAGATTTTCAGGTAGGTTGCCTTCTTAAAAACTGAAGCTTTCTAATCTGAACGAGATAGAAAAATGGTAACTTTGAAATATTTGAACAGAAAACACACACAAAACAATGTGTGCATTTACACAACTTCAAACCTGTAAGGTTGGCACAGAGAAATAATGGGAAATTATGTATATACACACTTTATGTTATTTTTTGTTTTGTTTTATTTGCTACATTCATGTTGGCTATTTCCATAACCATTAGTATATTTTGTTTAGAGATTGTGAACACTTTTCACTGACTTCCTTCATAGGCAAGAGAATCTGTTAAGGCATAGAGATGGTTTAGTCAAAGATGTAATATGATTTATAGCATTATGTTTTTTTTTTCTAAAAATCACAAAAAAGTATATCTGCCTCATTTTTTGCATAAACATCTGTGTTTGCAGGAATTACATATATTTAAATTAAATCATGGTTATTTTATATACATCCATTGATTTAGTCAGCATTCATCCATCTCACTAAAAAATATAGAACAATGTCAATTCTTGTTTTATAACTTTTTAGCTTCTGAAATTATTTAAACTGCTACAAAATTATTCTTGGTACTTCCATTCTTGATTATTTTTCTTAACAAGCTTTAAAAATGCCATAAAAATCCTGGAATCACTTTTGAGTAAATAAAACAGTGCATACTAATGATGAAAACGATTATTGTTATTATTGTGGATTTACCCTCGGTTTATTGACTGCAAAAAATTAAGATGCTTTCTAAAAAAAGTCTTTACTACAATTTGATTAATAATGTAACAAAAGGCATTAAAGGAATGTATTATTTTGAATGGTGCTCTCCTCACACTGTAGTATTAAATTAGTTGTAATTGAATTCACATTGAGCTCTGTTACATTAACTAGATATATACAATTAAGCAAGTTACTTAAACTCTCTGTTCTGGTTTTCTAATCTATAAAATGTAGATAATATAATATCTGCCTCACTGTGTCTGTGTTTGAAGTTATATCTGGTAATGTATTAAGATTTTCAGCAGGGAGTCTAGGATATATTAATCATTTAATAAATATTATTTAGTATCATCAACAGCAATTATCATCACTATCATTTACATCCTTTTAATTACCCAGCACAAAAATACTGTTTTCATAGAGTTAACTTAGGAGGTTTCTTCTTATACTGTCAATATTAATTACTGTTTTTGTTTTGCTCTTCAGTTTAGAGTTACACTTGTCTTGAGCAATAGTTGGGTGAATGAGCCATTCTAGACAAGGGATGAGCATGTACCACCAGGGTAGAAATAAGATGTAGTGTACAGAGAACTTCAGGTAGCCAGGCATAGCTATAGTGATGGCCAGAGATGTATCACTTGTCATATCACAATAGGCCATTCAAACCAGGCAAAGAAAACTTGGATTGCTGTAGGATCAAGATCAACATGATGTTCTTTGTTCCCTATCAGTAGAGGTCCTATACATTAAATCAAATCAGTTGTTCTATAGTTTTACACTTTGTAATGAATTCAAGCAATTTAACAGGAATCTATTAATAAATTCAATTTGCATTCATGAGGGTATGAGGATCATAAATAATTATTGACAAAAAAGAAAGGACATATTTATCCTTTATGTTTGCTTTCCCTGTTTTTAACCAAATATATTATTCATAAAGTCAGGGGAGAGGGGAACTGAGATAGGACTGATTGGTGGAGGATTCAGCTCAAACTTGGCTTGTTGCCATCTGGTTTGCATATGTTGCAGGGCCCCAACATTATAAATGAAGGTCCAAGATTTTTTTCTCTGCACCAATATTGCATTTCCAAAATTTTAAAGTGAGAACATTTAGTATAACTTTTTAAAATATTTTATTTATTTATATGGCAGAGACACAGTAAGAGAGGGAACATAAGCAGGGAGAGTGGGAGAGGGAGAAGCAGCCTTCCTATCAAGCAGGGACCCCGTGATCATGACCCAAGATGAATGCAGATGCCCAACGACTGAGCCACCCAGGTGCCCTATATAATTTTAGAATATTTTTGGGGTGTCTGGGTTGCTCAGTCCATTTAGCATCCAACTCTTGATTTCTGTTCAGATCATGATCTCAGGGTCATGGGATCAAACCCCGTGTAGAGCTTTGTACTCAGCATGAAGTCTGCTTATCTCTCTCCATCTGTTCCTGCCCCTGCTCTCTCTCTCTCTCCCTCTAAAATAATTTCAGAAATCTTTAAAATATTTTATATACTATTACTATCTTACTTCGTAAAATAGAAACATATTTGTAATAAAATGACCTTGCTACTAGATTTTAAGTTTCCTGTTGTTCACACAAACTTTTTTTGCCTACCTAATACTTTATCTCTTTCAAGCATTTTTTTTTTCCTTCTTAAGTGGAATAAGGAGAATGAGCCTCTTAGCTCAAAATAAGACTTTTAATATTGGAGAACTCACTTGTATGGCCTAAGCAACCAGAATTTATACTCTGGAACATTTAATTTATTAATCAACTAAATTTGGTTAGTGACCTTTAAGTGTTCAGCATAGTGTTGAGTACTAGAGGCAGACAGAAAAATAAGCCATGTTCTGTGTCCTTAAAGCACTTAGAATCTAATTGAGGACACTGAGTAATAGTGACCTGGGCAAATCAATACAGATCTAGTACTAATTTCTGTAGTTCAAACTAAATGTTGGAGGGCTCTGAGATTCAGGTTCATCATTTGCAACATGGAATTATAATACCTCACAGTGGTGTTAGGAAGAAGAAAAGGAATAATGTATATAAATTGTTTAACTGGCCATGTGGCAATAATAATCATTCCAAAAAGGGTAATTATTGAGATTATTAGTAATGATGGTCACAAATGAGTGAGTGCTGGCATGATCAGGAAAGACTTAATGAAGTTAGTGGAATTTGGATTGGACATTAAAAGATGACACATAGGGGCGCCTGGGTGACTCAGTGGGTTAAAGCCTCTGCCTTCGGCTCAGGTCCTGATCCCGGGGTCCTGGGATCGAGTCCCACATTGGGCTCTTTGCTCAGCAGGAAGCAGCTTGCTTCCTCCTCTCTCTCTGCATGCCTCTCTGCCTATTTGTGATCTCTCTGTCAAATAAATAAAATCTAAAAAAAAAAAAAAGATGACAGATAGTGGGTGACGAACACATATTTGTTTAATTAAAAATGAAGTAGAGGGGCTCTTGGGTGGCTCAGTGGGTTAAAGCCTCTGCCTTCAGCTCAGGTCATGATCTCAGGGTCCGGGATTTAGCCCTGCATCGAGCTGTCTGTTCAGCAGGGAGCAAGCTTCTCCCCCCGCCCCTCGCCTGCCTCTCTGCCTACTTGTGATCTCTGTCTATCAAATAAATAAATAAAATCTTTAAAAAAATGAAGTAGGAAATCAGGATGAATGTAGACAATGAAAAATGAATATACAAAGATAAAAACACAGATTGAGCATTTGCAAGTTTTTGAGGAAATAGATTGCATAGAACAGAGAATATTTAGATAGCTAGGAAGAGTAGATTTTGAAGGCCTTAAAAGCTAAAGAGAAGGGGAAGGAGGTTAGATGGCAGAGTGGTAGGGGGACCCTGATCTTACCTCATCCCTTGAACACAGAACAGCATCATTTTATTTTGAACAACTATGAAATTGATCTTAGGATTAAGAATACAATTTACACAATTGGAGGTAGAGAACATGGCAGATGTGAGGTTTGGAGGCATGAATTGGGGGAGAGAAAAGCTCTCTCCCTCCCAAAGGAGGGAGCCCTTTTCATGGAGAGAAGTCAAGAAGAGAGAGCACTGAATAGGCTTTGAACAAGATGCCATCCAGTGGGGATCCCCTGGGTCACACTGGGAAGGAACACTCCCTTTCTTGGAGTACATTTGGAAGAGGGTATTTTGCCTCTTCAAGGACAAAAGGCCCACTGGGCACTATTGAAAGGCCTTTCAACAGCAGGGGACAGAGACATGGGCAGAAGGTATGTAACCTGGTCCCAACTTTTTGCTTTGCTTTGTCATAGAAACCAGACATCTATGCTGGTATGCAACTGCTTTTCTGGGACAGAATGGTGACAGATGCAGTACTGTGAGGCTCTCTTCTAGGGAAAAGGAGCAGGTCTGTACCTTGTTGGGTACTTTAAGATTTAGAGTTTTATTTATTATTTATTTATTTTTTAAAAGATTTTACTTATTTATTTGACAGAGAGAAAGAGATCACAAGCAGGGATAGAGCCAGGCAGAGAGGGGGAAGCAGGCTCCCTGCTGAGCAGAGAGCCCGATGTGGGGCTCCATCCCAGGAGCCTAAGATCATGACCTGAGCCAAAGGCAGAGATTTAACCCACTGAGCCATCCAAGTGCCCCTAAGATTTAGAGTTTTAAATACCATCTGCTGGCCAGAGATAAAACACAGGAGAACTGTGGCCCCAGACATGCCATTGGCTGGGCACAGACAGGTTGAGGACAGGGATCTGATGAAAGCTTGGCACACAGGAGGGGAGATTTCTTTGAGGACCTCCTGAACAGCGGTGGCATGTTCCCCTCCCCAGGGAGGAGAGGGTGGGGTGATATCATCTTCCATTCCCTGCCACCAGCAAAGTTGGAGCAGGAAACACAACAAGCTTTCATAATACATGAAAGACAGAAAGCTAGATATAATGACAAGTTTGATGAATTCTCCTCAAAAGAAAAATCAAGAAGAAATCACAGCCAGGGATTTGCTCAAAACACATATAAGCAATATATCTGAACAAGAATTTAAAACAGTCATAAGAATACTAGCTGGGCTTGAAAGAAGCATAGAGGACACCAAAGTAGCCCTGGCTACAGAGATAAGACACCTAAAAACTAGTCAGGTCAAACTAAAAAAATGCTATGACTGAGATGCAAAACTGATTGGATGTAATCACATCGAGGATGGAAAAAGTAGAGGATCAAATAGATGATGTAGAAGATAAAATTATGGAAAATAATGAAGCTGAAAAGAAGATAGAAAGAAAGTCCTTAGGTAATGAATATAGACTTAGAGAACTCAGTATTTCCACAAAGCACAATAATATCTGTATCATAAGAGTTCCAGAAGAAGAGAGTGGGAAAAAGGGGACAGGTTTATTTAGATAAATTATAGCTGAGAACTTCCCTAATCTGGGGAAAGAAATAGGCATTCAAATACAAGAGGCACAGAGAACTCCCCTCAAAATCAGCAAAAACAGGTCAACACCAAGGCATACAGTGAAACTTCTAAAATACAAATATAAATAGAGGATTCTGAAAGTAGTTAGGGGCAAAAGGTCCTTAAGCTATAAGGGTAGACACCTATGGTTAGCAGCAGACCTGTCCACAGAAATATAGCAGCCCAGAATACAGTGGCAGAATATATTCAACATGCTCAATGGGAAAAACATGTAGCCAAGAATATTGTATTTATCAAGGCTGTCATTCAGAATAGAAGGACAGATAAAGAGTTTCCAAGACAAGCAAAATCTAAAGGAGTTAGTGAAAATCACTAAATCAGCTCTGCAAGAAATATTAAAGGGGACCCTTTGAGTGAGAAAGACCAAAGCAACAAAGACTAGAAAGGAACAGAGACAATCTGTAGGAACAGTGACTTTACAAGTGATACAATGGCACTAAATTCACACCTATCAATAACTATGGTGAATATAAATGGGCTAAATGCTCCAATCAAAAGAAATATGGTAAAAAAAAAAAAGAAATACGGTATCAGAATGGATATAAAAAAACAAGAGCCATCAATATATTGCTTACAAAAGACTCATTTTTGATACAAAGACACCTCCAGATTAAAAGTGAGAAGGTGGAGAACCATCTGTCATGCTAATGGACATCAAAAGAAAGCTGCAGTGGCTGTACTTATATTAGGCAAACTAGATTTTAAGCCAAAGACTGTAATAAGAGATGAAGGGACTGTATCATAAGAAAGGGGTCTATCCAATGAAGTTCTAACAATTGTAAATATTTATGCCTCCAACTTGGAAGCAGCCAATTATATAAATAAATTATATTAATCAATAACAATTATAAATATTTATGCCCAGTTATATAAATCAATTATATAAATCAATAACAAACTTAAAGAAATTCAATGATAATAATACCTGATAGTAGGGAACTTTAACACAGCAATAGACAGTTCATCTAAACAGAAGATCAACAAAGAAACAAAGGCTTTGAATGAACTGGGCCAGATGAACTTAACAGATACTTTCAGAACATTTCATTCTAAAGCTGCAGAATACATATTTTTTTCAAATGCCCATTGATCATTCTTCAGAATAGATCAAATGCTGGGTCACAAATCAGGCTTCAACAAGTACAAAAAGACTGAGATCATACCATGCATATTTTCAGACCACAAAGCTATGAAACTTGAAGTCAACCACAAGAAAAAATTTGGAAAGACCCCAAATACATAGAAGTTCAAGAGTGTCCTACTCAAAGTTCAAGAGTGTCCTGAGTTAACCAGGAAATTAAAGAAGAATAAAAAATACATGGAAGCAAAATGAAAATGATAATAAGACAGTTCAAACCCTTTAGGACACAGCAAAAGCAGTCATAAGAAGAAAGTATATAGCAATACAGGCCTTCCTTAAGAAGCAAGAAAATCCTTAAATATACAACCTAACCTTACACCTAAAGGAGCTGGAACAGAACAGCAAATAAAGCCTAAAACCAGCAGAAGAAGGGAAGCAATTAAGATTAGAGCAGAAATCAATGAAATAAAAGTAAAAAAAAAAAAAAAAAAACAGTAGACCAGATCCACAAAACTAGGAGCTGGTTCTTTGAGGGAGTTAACAAAATTGATAAACCACTAGCCAGACTTATCAAAAAGAAAAGAGAAAGGACCCAAATAAATGAAATCACAAGTGAAAGTGGAGAGATCACAATAATACTGCAGAAATACAAACAATTATTTTTTTTTAAAAGATTGATTTATTCATTTGATGGGGGAGATGCACAGTGAGAGACAGAATCTCAAGCAGACTCCCTGCTGAGTATGTAGTCACCTGGGGCTTGATCCCATGACCCTGAGTCAAAACCAAGAGTTGAATGCTTAACCAATGGAGCCACCCTGGCATCTTCAAATACCAATAATTGTAAGATAATATTATGAGCAGTTATATGCCAACAAATTGGAAAATCTGGAAGAGATGGATAAATTCCTAGGAGCATAAACTACCAAACTGAAATAGGGAAGAAACAGAAAATTTGAACAGGCCCATAACCAGCAAAGAAATTGAACCAGTAATCAAAAACCTCCCAACAAACAAGAGTCTAGGGCTGGATGACTTCCAGAGGAATCCTACGAAACATTTAAAGAAGAATTAATATCTATTCTTCTTTGAAAGAGAAAGAGTGTGTGCATGTGTGTGAATGGGAGAGAGGCAAAAGGAGAGGGAGAAACTCAAGTTTGCTCCTTGCTGAGCATGGTGCCACACGGGGCTGGATCTCACAATTCTGAAACCATGACCTGAGTTGAAACCAAGAGTCAGGTGCTCAACTGATGGTGCCACCCAGGCACCCCAATACCTAATCTCCTGCAGCTATTCCAAACAGAACAGAACAAAACAAAACAAACAAACAAAAAAATAGAAATGGAGGGCAAACTTCCATGTTCATTCTATGAGGCCATCATTACCTTGATTCTAAAAACGGGCAAAAACCCCCACTACAAAGAATTACAGACTAATATCCCTAATGAACATGGATGCAAAAATTCTCAACAAGATACTAACTAATTCAATCCAACAGTACATCAAAAAGATTATTCACATGATTAAGTGGGATTTATTCCTGGGCTGCAGGGGTGGTTCAGTATCAGCCAATCAATCAACATGATACACTACATTAATAAAAGAAAGGATAAGAACCGTATAATCTTTTCAATAGATGCCGAAAAAGCATTTGACAAAATAAGGCATCCTTTCTTGATAAAAACCCTAAAGAAAGTAGGGATAGAAAGAGCATACCTCAACATCATAAATGCCATGTACAGAAGACCCCTAGCTAATATTCTCAATGGGGAGAAACTGAAAGTTTTCCAGTAAGGTCAGGAACACAACAGGGATGCCCACTCTCACCACTGTTGTTCAACATAGTACTGGAAGTCCTAGCCTCAGGAATCAGACAACAAAAGAAATAAAAGGCATCCAAATCAGCAAGAAGGATGTCAGACTTTCACTATTTGCAGATAAGATGACTCTATGTAGAAAACCTGAAAGATTCCACCAAAAAATCGCTAGAACTGATATACAAATTCAGCAAAGTTGCAGGATATAAAATAAATACAGAAATCTGTTGGATTTCTATATACCAATAGTGAAACAGCAGAAAGAAAAATCAAGGAATTGATCCCATTTACAATTGCACCAAAACCCATAAGATACCTAGGAATAAACCTAACTAAAGAGGTAAAACTGAAAAATGCTGAAAATTATAGAACACTTAAGAAATAAAGACACAAAGAAATGGAAAAACATTCCATGCTCATGTATTAGAAGAACAGATATTGTTAAAATGTTTATACTATCCAAAGCAATCTACAGATTCAATACAATCCTGATCAAAACAACAATAGCATTTTTCACAGAACTAGAACAAACAATTCTAAAATTTATATGGAACCAGAAAAGACTGAATAGCCAAAGTAATGTTGAGAAAGAAAAGTAAAGTGGGAGGCCTCACAATCCTGGACTTCAAGCTATATCACAAAGCTATAATCATTAAGACAGTATGGTACTGGGTGCCTGGGTAGCTCAGTGGGTTAAGCCGTTGCCTTCCGCTTGGGTTGTGATCTCAGGGTCCTGGGATCGAGCCCTGCATCGGGCTCTCTGTCAGCAGGGAGCCTGCTTCCCCCTCTCTCTCTGCCTGCCTCTCTGCCTACTTGTAATCTCTGCCTGTCAAATAAATAAATAAAATCTTAAAAAAAAAAAAAAAAGTATGGTACTGGCACAAAAACTAACACATAGATCAGTGGAATAGAAAAGAGAACCCAGAAATGGGCCCACAACCAAATGAGCACCTAATCTTTAACAAAGCAGGAAAGAATATCCATCCGGTGGAAAAAAAGACAGTCTCTTTAGCAAATGGCATTTAGGAAAACTGGACAGTGACCTGCAAAAGAATGAAACTGGACTACTTGCACCATGCACAAAACTAAATTTAAATGGTTGGAAGACCTAAATGTGAGATAGGAAACCATCAAAATCCTAGATGGCAACACAGGCAGCAACCTCTTTGACCTTGGCTGCAGCAAGGTCTAGCAAGACTAGACCTGTCTTTGGAGACAAGGCTAACACAAGCAAAAATAAGCTATTGGGACCTCATCAAGATAAAAAGTGTTTGCACTTTGAAAGAAACAAATCAACAAAACTAAAAGACAACATATAGAGTGAGAGAACATATTTGCAAATTGCGTATCAGATAAAGGGCTAGTATCCAGAATCTATAAAGATCTCATCAAACTCAACACCCCAAAAGTATATAATCCAGTTAAGAAATGTGCAGAAGTCATGAATTCTCCAAAGAAGACATACAAATGGCTAATAGACACCTGAAAAAATGTTCGAAATCACTCATCATCAGGGAAATACAAATCAAAACCACAATGAAATACCACCTCCTGCCTGTCAGAATGGCTAAAATTAACAACTCTGGAGACAAAAGATGTTGGCAAGGATTCAGAGAAGGGGAACACATTTGCACTATTATTGGGAATGCAAACTGGTGCAACCACTGTGGAAAACTATATGGAGGTTTCTCAAAAAGTTAAAAATAGACTACCCTACAACCTAGCAATTGCACTTCTAGGTATGTATCCAAAGGATATAAAAATGCTTATTTAAAGGGACACACACATCCCAATGTTTATAGTGACAATATCAATAATAACCAATCATGGAATGACTTCAAATGTCCATTGACTGATGAATGGATAAAGAAGTTGTGATATATATAGATATAGATATAGATAAAGATCTCTATATATAATGGGATATTACTCTGCCATCAAAAAGAATGAAATCTTGCCATTGACAACAATGTGGATGGAACTAGAGTATATTATAATAGAGCCCATTATGATATATAGCATAATATAGGGTACATTATACTAAGTGAAATAACACAGAGAAAAAAACAAATACCATATTATTTCCCTCCCATGTGGAATTTAAGAAACAAAACAGATGAACATAGGGAAAGGGAAGGAAAAAAAAAGATAAAAGCAGAGAGGGAGGCAAACCATAAACTAACTGTAGAGAACAAACTCAGGGTTGTTAGAAGGGAGGAGGATGGGGGGATGTGCTAAATGAGTGTTGTGTATTTTTTTGGGGGGGTGATGTATATTAAGGAGGGCACTTGTTGGTGTGAGCACTTGGTGTTTTATATAAGTGATGAATCACTAAATTTTACTCCTGAAACCAATGTTACACTATATGTTTAATTTTATTTTAAATAAAAAAATTAAAAAAGCTAAAGAGAAGACTTATATTTGAACTTGTTAAACAGTAGTAAGAGAGTGAATAGTGATGCTTAAAATAAGAAAATATTATGATAATAGTGATATGTAAGATGAATCTGAAAATAGTACATGAGAGGATTAGAAGAGGCAGATACCAGTAAGTCCAGTAAGATGGGGAGAACCATGAGCAACTTTCCAATATGGTTGGGCATTGAAAATCTATAGTATGGTGCACTATTAGAAACGGGCATTCATTAAAAAAACTCATGGGAGTTGGTAACATGTTTTATCCCTATTTCTAGTTTATATTGTTAGTCCAGTGATTTTTTTTAAGATTTATTTATTTTTAGGAAGGGAGAGAGAGAGAGTGCAGGGGAGAGGGGCAGAGGTCAAGAGAAAGAATCCCAAGCAGACTCTCACTGAGTATGAAGCCCCACACAAGGCTTGATCCCACTGCCCTGAGATTTTAACCTGAGCCAAAATCAAGAGTCAGATGCTCAACTGACTGAGCCACCCAGGCACTCCTTATCTCCAGTGATTTTTAAGATTACAGTGCTTATTGGGACACCTGGGTGGCTCAGTCAGTTAAACATCTGCCTTCAGCTCAGGTCATGATCCCGGGGTCCTAGGATGGAGTCCTGCATCGTCTCCTTATTCAGCAGGGAGCCTGCTTCTCCCTCTGTCTGCTGCTCCTCCTGCGCGTGCTGTCTCTCCTTCTCTTTCTCTCTCTCTCTCTCTGATGAATGAATGAAATCTTAAAATATATATATATATATATATATATAGTGCTTGAGCTAAGAAAAAAATGGTTATGTGGGGGAAATGAAATTAGGTAATAAGTATATTCAGCTTTAGGAAGCTTCTTAGGTACATATTTTTGGTATTTGATAAGATGTAAAAAATAAGAATTTGGATAAATAGACCTATGGTAAAATGTATCGTTTGTTGACATTATGGTTGAAATTATGTGAATGAATGTATGCAGTATTTAAGGCAATGAAGGCCCAAGGGTTATGTTTTTTAACAGAAATGTAAATGGATTTCATGATTCTAAACCTTAAATTATTAATAAGACTTGGGCTTTGAGAGTAGGAGGATAAAATTCCTAATGTAATGAGAAGTAAAAATGAGAATAATATTGCCAATATGGTACACATTTTCTTAATTTCCACTAATTTCAGTGAAAACCATCACCCCTGAAAGTTTCAAATTCAAGGCCCAAGATATTGTATGCATCACTTTCTAAAACTTCAAAAAAATATCTTTGAAGCAATATGTCTTATAATTAATTCCCTTATATTTCCAAGGAACTGCCAAAGAGAGTTACCATAACTAGATGTGTGGCATTCTCCAGGCTAATACCATATCCACTTCTAAATTTAATCTTGGGTCAGCAATCATTATTTTATTAATTTATTTCTTTCATATATGTCTTTCTTTAATTCCTCATTTTCTCTACATTTCTCAGCCTCCTAAAATATTTCAAGGTGTGAGATTTTAAAAATGATTTTTCAAGACATGAAACAAAAAAGACAATCTACTTTACACAAAATTAGTATATTCCTTTCAAGAAAAAAAAAATTCTCCTAGACTGCTAGAAATCTATGTTAAATAATGTTTCACTAATGGATTAATCAGATGCATACCATAATACACATTTCATCATTAAAGTAATGTTTAGGTGCAGATTAAAAACAATTAACATTTGTAAAGAATGAATAAGAAACCAAAATTTATCAAATAAGAATTTTAATTTTGGACAGACACTTGTATATTTTAAGAACTCTTACTTTAAAATATTTCCTTTTTGTGTTTTCCTCCAATGCTATGTGGAAGAAAAGGCAGGGATTACAAAATCAAATGCATAACAGGGCTAAACAGATAACATAAGTAAATCTTGTCATAAAAAAGGCAATGCCACTCACTTCCATCTTGTATCATGCAAAAAAAATGTTAGCCCGTTTTTACATGAGCTTCTGATTTATCAACCAGTTAATACCTTTGTATGAACTCTCTCCCCAATTTTAATGTTTGACAAGTAATTTGAGAATTTGAAACAGCGTAGGAACCAAACAAAATATATAACGGGCCATATTTATCTTGTGGCCTGGGAGTTTTTCCTTTTAGAAACTTCTGAACTCTAGATCAGTACTTCTCAAACTTCAATGTCCATTGCAGATATTGTAAAGGCAGATCTGGTTCAGAAGGTTGGTCTTGGGTCTGAGATTCTGCATTTCTCACAAGCTCCCAGGTGCTATTGCTGCTGTTGCTGCTGGTCCACGAGCCACATTTTAGTAGTAGGGACCTGCATTGCTAGTGTGATAGCAGATGTTACACATCTTCCAACTTGGGTGTGATGATTGGCTTCATCTCAAAAGACAATTCCCGGGGTGCCTGGGTGGCTCAGTGGGTTAAAGCCTCTGCCTTCGGCTCAGGTCATGATCCTGGGGTCCTGGGATCGAGCCCCCCATCGAGCTCTGCTCTTTGGGGAGCCTGCTTCCTCCTCTCTCTCTTCCTGCCTCTCTGCCTACTTGTGATCTCTGTCTGTCAGATAAATAAAAGCTTAAAAAAAAAAAAAAAAAGACAGTTCCCATTGACTGGTAATGATTACCTGGAATAGTTTGTTTACTGTGGGCAAGGGGAAAAAAAAGAGTGGTGTCATCTGTGTCTTTATTTACCATCCCTTGGTTAATTTAGACCTTCCAGTTTACAAACAAAGAAACTGGTTCAGAGAGATTGAATGACTCCTCTGCTTTGTACATATATATAATTACAGGACAAAAAACTAGTGTTTATGGAGACTATGTTAGTCTGCTAGGGCTGCCATAACAGAATACTGCAGGTGGGTGACTTGGACAATATAAATTTATTTTCTAATGGTTCTGGAGGCTGCAAGTCCAGATCAAGGTGCCAGCCAGGTAGCTTCATTGTGAGGTGTCTCTGCTAGGCTTTTATTATTTTATTTTTATTTTTAAAATATTTATTTATTTGAGAGAGAGAGAGAGAGAGAACATGCAGAGGAAAGGGCAGAGGGAGAGGGAGAGAAACTCCTCAAGCAGAATCTCTACTTAGCACAGAGCTCCACACAGGGCTCAATCCCAGGACCCTGACATCATGATCTGAGCTGCAGTCAAGAGTAGATACTTGGGGAACCTGGGTGGCTCAGCCCCTGCCTTCGGCTCAGGTCATGATCTCAGGGTCCTGGGATCGAGCCCCGCATAGGGCTCTCTGCTCAGCAGGGAGCCTGCTTCCCCCTCTCTCTCTGCCTGCCTCTCTGCCTACTTGTGATCTCTCTGTCAAATAAATAAATAAAATCTTAAAAAAAAAGAGTTAGATGCTTAACTGCCTGAGCAGCCCATGTTCCCCTCTGCTAGGCTTTTAAATGCCTATCTTTTCCCTATGTCCACACATGGTCTTTTCTATGTGCACAGGATTGAGAGAGACATCTCTAGTGTCTCTTCCTCTTCTTCTTCTTCTTCTTCTTTTTTTTTTTTTATTCTTTCTCTTCTTACAAGGAAACTAGTCCTATTAGATTAGGACCTACACTTATGACCTCCTTTAACCTTATTTTCTTAAAGGATCTATTTCCAAATACAGTCACATTGGGGGTTAGGCCTTCAACATATAAATTGTTAAGGAACACAATTCAATCCATTACAGAGTGCATTTATTAATTTCAGATTAATTTATACAACTGTAATCAATCATTATTAATAAAAATAACATACTACTGAATGATTTCATGACTTTGATAAAATTTTGCCAAGTGGCTAAAATCCATTTAAACAAATATATGCTCTTTTTTATTCATATGAATTTTAACCCATAAAATTGAATGCAAAAGAAATTTAAAGCAATTTTTTATAATATTATTTAGAAAGGGATATTAAATGTTCCAAGTTATGCATCCTTACATTTACTGGTGATATTCTTGTGAGCAAAATTTGTATCATCATTGGAAAAATCACTTGGAAATATTAACAGAAATCTATTATCATTTGCTTTTTTATAACAACCCTTTCCAAGAGCTCAACAATATGGTATGTGGGAGCTATAGACCTTCCTGACTAATTCCATATACTACATGATCCCAAGTTTTTCTTTAAAGAATCTTTATGTCCTTAACGTTGAAAGGTATAATTTGTACCATGAAGCTGGTTAAGGCCAATGTTCTTTTTCCCCCAATAATTTCTATATCCTCTTTGATGGATAAGACATTTAATGAAGCTGAGATAATAACCTAATTGTCATTTTAATTAGTTACTGTTTCTTTGAGAAAATGATATTTGTAATAGTATCAAGCACAAACCAAGCTACAAAATGAAAACTGTCAAGATTCTTAATGTAATTGGGGTGCCTGGGTGGCTCATTCATTTAAAGCCTCTGCTTTCGGCTCGGGTCATGATCCCAGGGTCCTGGGATGGAGCCCTGTATCGGGCTCCCTGCTTGGTGAGGAACCTGCTTCCCTCCCTCTCTTTGCCTGCCTTTCTGCCTACTTGTGACCTCTTTCTGTCAAATAAATAAAAATTTTTAAAAATTCTTAATGTAATCATAGTTTATATCAGGTATACCATAGTGAGCATCAGAGACAATATTCTAATACCTGTTTCAACTTCATACTTACTTTGTGAATAGTATGTAAATGTGGTCTAAGTAGATTTTGTCAATCAAATTATATCTGTTAGGATTCTTGCACGAGTTGGTGATACCTGCCTTCTTGGCCTCATTGCCACTGAATGTCATGTGATACATCCTTAGGCCATCTTATTGGATCTGCAGGGGCTTTGTGTGCCATGTACAAAATTGTCATTGTTAATTAGGCTGATGTGATTGGGCAGGCGTTTGCCTTCAAGATACAACTGAGTAAAGACAGTTTTCCTCAACAGGAAGCTATTCTACTCAATTTGTACTTATGGTTATTTAGAAATTTTTATAAACTTGAACATATTTTTTGTTCTTTGTGTGCTAATTAGCTTGAAAACATTATCTTGATTTATAGATGGGAAAATATAAAACATATGTATAAAATGATGCAAGGATATCATTAAATATGGAAACAGATACTTTGGCTTATCAAAGACTATTCGTAGCCTGTATGCACTTATTCCTTTATTTGTTTTACTTCATAAGATTGTTTTAGTGGAGAAAATATTTTTATTAAAATTAAGTTTGAAATGAAGTTACAGGGTTTTATCTTCTGTACTTATAGTTAATTCAGTTTGAGTGATAGTGCTGAATTTGCAAAAGATTGTCAATATTTTTAATGACATTTGGTTTGTGGTCCTTAATATTGTTTCATTTTCTATAATTTCATTTTAGAATTGTTATGTTTTTTTGCATTATTATAACTTATTTGCTTCATGTTTTTCCTCTAAGTCTTATGATTTATGTATTCTTATTTCTGCTCTAAATGGAACTACTTTTTCCAAAACAGCTTTTAAAAATCCTCATCAGCACAAAATGAAAACTTCATTTAATCAAGAAAATCAAAGAGTTCACAAGACAATTTGGGTGTTTTATTCTTATGTAAGCTTATACATCTTTGAAAGTTTTGATTTGGCTAATTTAATTATATGTCTTTGAAAACCTTATTTTGTGATTCTCAAAGATTGATATTAGTTACTTACTCTAGATGACAGAAAGGCTAATTCCTGGTTCAAAAATTACACAAGCCGACATATTTTTTCTTTCCTTTTTTTTTTGCACTTAAAAAGATTTTGACTTCCACAAATTATGTGATTTACTTAAGCTTGAAGCAGAGACTGTAATCATTCATAGTTAGCTGTCTGTTATACACACACACACACATACACGCACACACACACAAAACTAATCTGTTACAGCTTCCTAATTCAGAAGACTGCCCTCCCTGTCTCCCACTGAAATAAGTGATCCTGAATGGATAGAGTACTGGCATGCATAGAATGCAAGTCAGTCTTAATAGCCAGAATAGTGTATTTTGGGGATGGGGGAGAATGGAATTTATTTAGAGTCTGCTCACAGCTTAATCTGCAACCACAAGTGTCAGTGGCCTTGGCTCTCACTCCCAGCTTCTTTTGATGAGCAACAAAACTTTTTTGCCCTCTCCTGAATAGTGAAGGTATAATTTGCCATAATAATGAAAACTTTGCATCATTATGGTCACGGCTGATTCAGCTTTTTTAATGGTACATTTTAAAGGGGGAAAATAAGTATGAACCTTATGGGAGAGCTTACATTGTTTGTCAGCCTTTTTATTCCCTTTCTTTGGTGTTTTGTTTTGCTTGTAAAGGCTGCCCAGTTGTATTATCCCTGGCTTCCCTACTCTGCAAATTGCTGACTGAGAATTCTTTATTAGCACTAGTAGGAGTCAAGGGGCTTTAAACAGAAATTCATTTTTTTGAAAGAAAAAAAAAACACAGGTTCTAATTGGGCAGAGGACAACTTGGAAAAGCATAGCATGCACAGTGTAAAAAATTGGCAATACATGCTCTGAATCACTTCCCGAGTGTTCTCCCATCTCCTTTCCTCTCATCTCCCTAAACAATCAACTAGCTGTATGCTAGGTTGATTCAAAAGAATGGCTAATTGCAGAAGGAATTAGAACTCCTCAACAAAACCAAAGTAAGAATTTGTAGCTCAATATTGAGATATGCAGTATTCCACTTTT
>RCUC01116289.1:0-41046 GCA_003697995.1 Taxidea taxus jeffersonii | reverse complement strand
CCCCCCCCCCCCTCAATGCGGGGCTCAATCCCACGACCCTGAGACCATGATCTGAGCTGAAGGCAGAGGCTTAACCCACTGAGCCAACCAGGCGCCCCATATTGGTTGTTATTTTTTAAAAAATGCTGCATACTATTCTATAATGTATTAGAATATATGTTTTAGTGGAAAAATCATGTGCTTTGAGTTCTGAATTAGCACTTTTCTAGCTGTGCACCTTTGGCAAAATACTTAATCTCTCCAAACCTCAGTTTCCTTATCTGTAAAATGGAGGTGGTTATATCTATCTCACAGGATTTCCATAAGGATTAAAGCAGTCTAGAACCTTTCATTCCTATGCTCCTTGCGGGGGAGTGTCTTCTTATTCCTTCACGTGCTGTCAACACCCACCACCGTGCTTAGGCACCGTGCTTATAGATTGGCCTCTGTTTGCTGGCAAACTTTTGTATCTTTCTGTGGATTTTGTCACCATTTTTGTACTTGCACACCCCACCTAACCTTTCATACAGCGTTATGTAATGGCTCACTTAAATTTTAGCTTATTGTCTCATCAATTTAATTTCTGGCAGACCTCTAATTTTACAAAATACTTACTGAGACTTACCTCCAGATAAATCTCCCCCACCTACCCACCCATGGCTACTCCCTGTGGGTTCTCTGCAAGTGCCCCACTTTATATTATTTCCTGATTCTAACATTCTAACTCCACAAAGCTCGTCTTCTATTTCTTGATGTTCTCTTTCATCTTGTATTTGATATGGACACCATTTCAGGTCTATTGCCCATGGATCCAGGTGTTTCTGTGATAGGCAAGGTGTTTTATAATATATGAGTACTTTCACTGCTCGCATTCTCAAGATTTGGGGTATGCAGTTTATCTGCTTTGGAAACCTTTTTTGCTTTTCATGGTTCCCGGTTTCATCTGTATTTCAAGAAACATTAACCCTTGGTTGCTTTCTTTGGCTACATTTTTTCGGTTTTAAATGTTTTTCTTTCATGGCTCTGACAAGCCAGAGGAGCAGAGTCTTTCATTTCTTCAGGAAGTCTCTGTTCTTCCCTTTCTTCTGATTACATCCTGCTGATGCCCCTGTCAAGTCTGGATCTTTTGTCCATGAACTTTGCTTCTTACCACTGTATTTTTATGCTAGTATTACAGTGTCTGATATCTGTGTGGTTTGAACTTGTTGGAGGAAATCTTTATAGGCAAGATGATTTATTGCTAAAAATTGAGTCCCAAGTGTGTCTTAGGAAAGCTTGTGTGTGTGTGCATGTGTGTGTGTGTGTGTGTGTGTTTAGATTTTAGGAGAGGACTTCTTTCCTGCTTTCGTTGACTTTCTGTGGCTGGAGTAATTTTTGGAAGGAGTTTCAGACTAACACCTATTTTTGGAAATCAGCATTCATAATTCTTTGAGACTATTTTTATCTCTAGAATGTCTAATCATTCTTTGTATGTGGTCAATATACTTGGTTCTTAACTGGCATGCCTTGGAAGTAGTGTATATCAGGCCTCTATAGGAAAGTCCCCAAACTTTGATCAATGTATAAAATTTATTTTTGCTAACACTGAGTCATGCTGTTATGCTTTTTGGGTGTTGTCTGTCAGATGAATCATTGACTTGAGCAGACCATGTAATGCACTATATATTGGAATACAGTTGGTGGCATTTATAAGTATAGCATAATGTCAACCTAGTGCCAAAGAAAGAGTTCCCATTTACTGAAACATTAATTCTTAGCCTCATTAATTCTAAGAGATTGTGGTCAAGGCAGAAAACAGTTCACAAAGAGATAGATTGCTGCAAGGTGACCAAGGGTAGGAAGATTACCATGGATGCTTTTACAGAGATGTGAAACATGGCTATATTGTGATAATGATGTTTTATAAATATTGCTGACTTTTTATAATGTTGTTTTAAGTCTTTTGATACCTTCAACTATGAAACCAAAAAAGGATAATATGTGAAGACATGCTCTGAACATTCCAAGTTTTAATATGGAAATGCTAAAGGGCAGGAAGGCTTGCTATGTTGTACAGTTTTAATTGGGTTAGGGAGAAATATAATTTTGCAATATCAATTACTTTTCAGGAAACTGTGTCCCGACTGCTATCAACTATTTGAAAATAAGTAACAACATACTTATAGTTATTTCCAAAAATGGGATTATGAGTTTCTGAAACATTTTCTTTTTTTAATTTAGAAGATGCTCAAGTACTTTCCTTTGTGCCCTCCACTGCCTATAGCTTACAGAAGTGGACAGGTGGTCTGGAAAGACTTTCTAATGCAAAGCTATTTATGAACTACCTTTTATACTCATTGCTCCATCAAAGCGGTGTGCAGAGTTCTTCATGGTAATTTGTGATAGGCTTCACTTAATGATAAGGATAGCAACTGGTTCTACATAGATCAGATTTCATTGCTGTCCATAAACTCTATGCTTATGTAATGCATTTGTATAAACTTGTAACAAGAAAGGCTAGGCATTTTCATACTTGCTTTTCCTTTGCATAATCCTTTGGGCTTCCCATTATTGAAACTTTCAGACCTATTGCATATGGGCTGAAATACAATTGATTTTCAGATTTCACTAAGGGTTAGCGTTTCAGAAATTTGCTTGATTAATTTATTCAACAAATATTTAGTAACTAATTATCACATTTAGGGAAAGCTCCTAGAAAGCCAAAGGAGTAGAGTATCAGATGTCGATACAAATATTGAGTAAATACGGCATCAAAGGTCTTCAGTTTTCTTTGCCATTGTGTTCCTCTCATTCAATGGCAAAGCTCCCTTATGGAAATAAGTTCCATGTTTGAAAGTCTCTTGCTTTTGTCATTTAAGAAAAAGTCTGCAAATGAGGTCATTGCTTTGAACCCCCTCACTAGATGAGGAAACCAGAAACTCTGAGTTTATCCCCAAAGAATTAGAAGACTGGACTTTTAGCTGAATGTTAGTTTTGCATTTTGACCAGAAGGGTGCACTGTTGTATCTTATTTATGGCTTGGGGTTGGGGGGAAGAAAAAGAAAACAACATTCTTTCCAACTTAATTCATATATCCTTGTAATTTGTGTTTTCTCTTGAATTTTGTTTAGCATTCTGGTCTCAATTCTTGAGTTCCTTGGTTCTTTTCAGTCCTTTCTTGAAGGCTCACAGAGAATGGTACCAGCATGCCAAAAACCTGATTCAACAAAGTTGTTTTACCTGTTCTGGTTTGCTCTCTTCTGAAGGAGGAATTTATCACCTTTGTTACAGATAGGACAGGTTTGGCTGTAGATGCTTCCAGATGTGACTCTCTGGAATGTTTCCAACCTTGACACCTGGGGTTCAGCTAGCTCATTTTCAACCTTCTTTCCTGCTTACCTGGGCTGAAGTTATTGTTATGGAGGATAATTATACTCTGGCTCTGATGAAGAAGACATAGTCGTCTTCTAGATGTCATTTAGGCCCCCCAAATTGGTACTTTTGGGGTATTCGATTTTGTTAAGAAAATGTGCATGCACTGTCCCTCCTAACTAGCTCTTTAAAAAAAAAACCACAAATAACGATACAACAAAAATCCTTTATCCTGAGAGCTTATTGCTAATGAATCATTTTAGTTAGACCATGCAAGAAAATTGGAGAACACACATGAATATTTTTTTCTGAAACTCCTTTGGAGATAAATTTTTTGGTCATAGTTGCATAGAGACAGAAATGCATGCCTGATCTCAGATTTCTCAAGCATGGAATTGTCACGGTAGACTGCTGACAATATATTTCTACTCCTTTGTTAACAATATTATCTTATACTTCTTCCAAGAATTTTTCCAAGTATACGCTATCATGATTTTTAACTAATAACATCTGCAAATATGAAGTGATTGCCTTTTTCAAATAAGTAAGTACAAAGGAAATGGTGGTATCAAGCCACAGGGATAATGTATGAATGGCCCACCATAATCTTACCTGTGTTTAAAATGTAAAAAAAAAGATTGGAAGAAAATGTATCTAAATGAACAATGTGGTTGCCTTTGGGGGGTAGGATTATGGGAGATTTCTTTTTGCCTTTTGAAACTTCTGTAATGTTCAAGTTATCTATGTGAGAGTATGCTACATTTATAATTAGAAAAGAGGAAGAAAAATATCTTGTCCTGTACAAACTAAAATAGTGAAAGCAATTTAATAGGAAGCTTCCTACCATCATCTTGTTGCAAATACCAGATTTTAACATTTAAAGGCAAAAGTTTTAAAATGTAAATGGTCATGTGTATTTATGGATTCAACATTTAAAAATCAGCTTAAACTAAAAAAATGTCTAATTTCTATGAGATGCCTTGCTATGTACGTGTGCATATTGATTTAATACCTGGAGTTACCATTTCCATAGGAACCTTCATTCCTTTTCAGTATTCTATACCCACAGCCAAAGCACTGAGACCTACCTGAGTACAATTCAATAAATAGCTTTTTTGTTGTTTCTCTTTCTTTTTTTTGGATTGGCCAGTTCTTGGACTAAATTAACCCAATCACCTAATGTTTATGTCATGTAAGCGCAACTCAATTAAGCACAAACATTTGAACCTATTAATAATCAATCAGAGTCTCTTTAACATTCTTGCTTCTCTTTCAGTTTTCTGTTATTTTAGTTTTTTAGGGCAAGTGCAAGAGGTTGAGTCTGTAGCTAGACAAAGGCAGTAACCCTTATTATTGGGATGGTTGCCACCAGGTGGATGGTACAAGTTTGATTTCCACCTACATGGATCCACCAACTAAGATTTTCTCATCTGGGACTAGGATGAGGCGAAGGAGACATTTTTATGGATAACATTCTTATGGATAACTTTCTTATGGATAACTCTGGGAATAATTAATCCATGAGTGTTTTTCTGAAGACTTTCTTAAGACTTTTATATGTATCGGTGGGTCAGTCATTGGTGTTCATACTCTGTTGGAGAGGTAACTATGGAATATGAATCAGAGGGGTAAAAATTCAAAATGATGGAATATTTTTTCTGTATTATTGCTATGAAACTCCAATACACCATTAATATATGTGTGTGTTTAACTAGAAAATAATTATATATAGCTGAAGTTTTGACCATTTTTAGCTCTAACGGATATGAGGGATATGGAACTCTTTCATCAAAGGCAGTATACCAGTATACCACTGTGGCAGTATTTCTCCCCATTTCTTGGTAGGCGGGGGGGTGGGGCAGGCATATCAGACTTTGTAGTGGGGTGTGTTTGGGTTAAAAAAAATACCCTTCTCCACACTCCAGCTGAAAATCCTGGGTATTGAGCATTATGGTGTGTCATCTATAGTATATAATTTTTATAATTAGTGTGTACTTAGCTTATCCTTACTAGATGGCAAGCAAAGAGGAGCTGTACTTGTTCATTTATTTCCTACTTCATTTCACAAAGGCTATAAGATGGTTATCTTAGTCATCCTTCTGGCTTCCTAGCCTTAGCACTAACACTTGCACACAGCTGATGCTTGATGAATATTTTATTTTATTTTATTTATTTATTTTAAAAAGATTTTATTTTATTTGTCAGAGAAAGCACAAGAAGGGGGGAGCAGCACAGGCAGAGGGAGAAGCAGGCTCGCCACTGAACAGGGAGCCCAATGTGGGACTCTATCTCAGGACTCTGGGATCATGACCCGAGCAGAAGGCAGATGTTTAACCGACTGAGGCCCTCAGACATCCCTTGATTAATATTTTAGAGATGATATTTGAGATATGTTAATGAGTTAGAAGTTTACTAGAATAAAGAAAATGCTTTTGAATTTCAAAGACATTTGAGGCATGAATGAATTCAAGTGTGAACCAACAGATGTGGGGTTGAGTAGTTGCTTGAGCTCAAGACTGCTTGTATAGGACAGATGGTGTGTAAGAACTGTGCTGAATGACTTCACATACCAACCACTGAAGACAGGAACACCATCATTCTTTGTAAGCACATTTTATTTCACTTCATTTAGACTAATTATAATAATGATTTAAAAATCCTCATCTACTAGCTCTGAAACGTGGTTCAGCTTGGAGGGAGATTTGATTGATTTTCTTTTCTCTTGATAGTGTTCCATTCTCTTGGCTTTTCACACGTTTGCTAATTTTGAATTGTGTCCTTGATGTTATTTGTTAAGCTGTGGAGGTTCTGTATTATGTTATCTTACTCACATTAGTTTTGTTTCTCTTGTTTTAGTAGACGGTTATGTTGACTCGCTTGCAATCTTGTTTCTTGCGGCGGTAGCTTAGACCTCAGTTCAGATGTATCATCATTAGCTTAGCTGCTTTGAGCTACTTCCATGAATGTGTGCTTCAGGGGTCAGTTAGAAATGTAGGTCAGGAATTCGACAGTTCTTTCTCTGGGTCTTTCCCTTCCAGGATTTCCCCACTACCTCGTATAGTCATGGTTTCCCCAGCTTTGTTTTTCTGGTTCTCAAGCCAGAGATAATGCTGTTTTCCCAACTGCACTCTGCACCCTACCCACTTGCAGGCTGGAGTCAAGTACACTTAGCTACGGGCTAAAGGCGAACAAGACCTTTGTGCTTTTTTCTCCTCTTTCTTCGTGCCCTAAAGATTGCTGCTCTTTGTAGTATATCCTAGTGTTATTTTGTGTGTGTGTGTGTGTGTGTGTGTGTGTGTGCGCGCGCGCGCGCGTGCACGCGCGCGCAGGGGATTTGAGTAGTCTCTTAGTCATTCATTCTCAGAAGCGCATGTCTTTTTATTTGACTTTAAAAAAATTATTATTGCAATACATATTCACTTTAGAAAAATAAACTTAAATCCTTTCACCTGTAGACAATCACTGTTGATATTTCGAGGTACATACTTCCATTCTTTGTGCTTCAGAATATATATGCATACATACACACGCACATATAAATAAATATAAACACAGAAGCACATAAATTAACAAATATTCAATGGGATCACACTGTTTGGTAACCTGATTTTCTTACTTAAAATATCATATGTCTTTCCATGTCTATAAGTACACATTTGTATTACTATTTTATGGTTGCTTTGTTTTTTATTGCATGGATGTACAATTTATAAACCTGGTCTCTTATTGTTAAGTGCTTAGACTGTTTCTAATCTGTCATTATTATAATTCTTTTAGGCAAACATCCATGTTCACATTGTTGTATGTGTTATAACTATTAACTGAATGAATTGTTTTGGTTAGAATACATTTCTAGTAATGGTATTTTTCATCAAAGATACACACATTTTTAAGGATTTATTTATTTTTAAAAAATATTTTATTTATTTATTTGACAGAGATCACAAGTAGGCAGAGAGGCAGGCAGAGAGAGAGGAGGAAGCAGGCTCCCCACGGAGCAGAGAGCCCGATGCAGGGCTCAATCCCAGGACTCTGGGATCATGACCTGAGCGGAAGGCAGAGGCTTTAACCCACTGAGCCACCCATGCGCCCCATTTTTAAGGATTTAAATGCAGTTTAACAAGCCATACCCCATAAAGATTGTACTCATTTATTCTACTATAGTATTTATAGTAGGCTGAATAATGGTCCCCATAAGTATGAAGTCCTAATCTTTGGAACCTGTAATGTTACGTTTTTCGGGAAAGGGTCTTTGCAGATATGACTAAATAAAGACCCTGAAATGGAGAGATTTTCCTGGATTATCCAGGTGGACCCTAAATGCAGTCACAAGTGTCCTTATAAGAGAGAGGCAGTGGAAAATCACAGAGAGAAGAGGAGAAGACAATATGACCACAGAAGTGGAGACTGGAGTGATGTGGTCACAGACCAACAAATGCTGGCAACCGCAAGAAGCTGGAAGAGGAAAGTAATGGGTTCTCTCTAGAGCCTACAGAGGGACTACATGGCTGTCAACAACTTGATTTTGGCCCGGTGATACTGATTTTGGATATCTGGCCTCTAGAACTGTGAAAGAATAGATTTCTGTTGTGGTAAGCCATCAAATTTTGTTAATTTGTTGCAGAAGCCACAGGAAACCAATATAGTGTATGAAAATGATAAGCTCCTTCTCTTCAACGGAAATCTTTCATGGTCTTTAAGATAAAATTGAAACTTCTTACTTCATGATTCTTTAAATGTTGAAAAGTTTATTTTTTGGCCTATTTTAAATCCTTGGTTTTGCAGTTTATTGATGAAACAGCCAAATTGAACTTCTTTTTTTTTTTTTAATGAAATACCTACTGTTTTCACAATTCTATCTATAAGAATCTAATTAAGGATAGCGTAAATGTAAAGAGATTGAACTTGAGTTGTTTCTGTTTTATGCACCTTGTTCTGTGATTTTTATCAGTCTTTATTAAGTTCATACCATTTCAGTCATAAGGAAGTTTCTGGAAACAAGTGTTTCCTCCTTTCAGGAGTATGGATGTATGCTTCTGAAAGGTTGTAAAATACTTAAATAATTTATATCTATTTTCATCTTCTAAACATTTAAAAAAATTTTTTTTAAGATTTTATTCATTTATTTGACAGACAGAGATCACAAGCAGGCAGAGAGGCAGGCAAAGAGAGAGGAATAAGCAGGCTCCCTGCTGAGCAGAGAACTTGATGTGGGGCTTGATCCCAGGACCCTGGGATCATGACCTGAGCCGAAGTCAGAGGCTTTAACCCACTGAGCCACCCAGGTGCCCCTCTTCTAAACATTTTGAAAGATTCATCTAAGCAGAAGAGAACCAAATAATTTAAAATAGTTTAAAAAATTATTTTCCATTGGAAACTAGTGAATTATTTCTCTCTCACACATTCTCTTTGTCTCTTTTTATGGCACATACATATACACCACACACACACACACACACACACATACACCATACACATGCATATACCCCACACACATACCACAAATACATAAATGGGATTATATGCTTTGTATTTTAAGAGTGTAGTATTTTTGCATTGCTTTAAGATGTAGTATTTTCTTTTTGCTTGGCTTCCTCCTCCTTCTCACCTTTCTCCCATCCCTTTATCCCATATCACCAAACTTTCTATCCAGGGAACCCATGTTAACAACCTGGTATGTATCCTCTTGTATTATTCTCAGTGGTCATAGTGTCATGAACAACATGTTTTTAGGTCATTGTTTGAAAAAATGGGATTATGTTATATATAACACTTTGTGTAACTTTAAAAAATTATTAAACAGTAAGCATGGATATTCTTCTAAGTGTATTGGTTTAGCTAAAATTCATTCTTTTTGATAGAGACATAATAGTCGTGTGACTTGACCAGAGTTTAACTTCATTTTATTGAAGGGCACCACTTACTTTGTAGTATTTTGTTACCTCAAGTAGTGCTGTTATAAATATTCTTGTAAATATATTTTGCATATTTGTGCTTTTATTAGGGGAGATTCTGAGGTGAAGGAGTGTTAGGGCAAAAGCTATCGGTATTTTAGTTTTAAAAAATGCTCCCAGACTGTTTCCAAAAGGACATACCAATTCATATGTTCATCAGCGATGTAGAAATATATCCATTTTCCTCTCACCCCCACAACCAGTGGACATTATTACTCTCTAATTTTTGCCTTTCTACTAGGTAGAAAATATTTTATTGATTATTGTTTTTTTCCCTTACTTTTAATAAGGTTGAGTATCTTTTTTTGTGTTTGTGGACATTTGGATTTGTTCTTTCCATATTCTCTTACCATTTTTCTATTGGGATAGTTATTTTTCCTGTTAATTTTAATTTTTATTTTTTTTAAAGATTTTATTTATTTATATGACAGACAGAGATCACAAGTAAGGAGAAAGGCCGGCAGAGAGAGAGGAGGAAGCAGGCTCCCTGCGGAGCAGAGAGCCTGATGTGGGGCTCGATCCCAGGACCCTGGGATCATGACCTGAGCTGAAGGCAGAGGCTTTAACCACTGAGCCACACAGGACCCCCTCCTGTTAATTTTCAAAAGATACTTATGTATTCTAGATATTAACCCTCCGGTTCTCATTTCTAGTGGAAATACAGTCTCAAATCCATACATGTTCTTGTGGATTTTGTTTATTGCACTTTTTTTCCCATACAGATGTTTAACAATTATCTGTAGTGTAGTTTCATCTTCTTCTTCTTCTTTTTTTTTTGGTTATCTCCGGATTTTCTGTCCTTATTAGAAAGGTCTTCTGTACTTTCTAGAGTATACATGTAGTCTAGATTTATTGTATTTTGTTTTTTATGGTTTAATCTTTATCTGAGATTTATTTTTGTTTAAGTTTCAAGAGAGAGGCTCACCTGTATTTTCTTTCAGATGAATAACCAACTTGGTCTACAAAAAAAATCCGTTCTTTTTTTAGCTGAACTGAAATAAAATTTCTGATACATATTTAATCCTCAAATTTAGAGAGATCTGGTTGTGGATTCTCCGTTTATTACACTGACCACCCAGTGAATATTTTGGTACCATTATGATATTATTTTGATTACAGTAGAATATTTTTTGAAGATTGTATTTATTTATTTGACAGGGAGAGAGAGAGAGATCATAAGTAGGCAGAGAGGCAGGCAGAGAGAGAGGGGGAAGCAGGCTCCCCACTGAGCAGGGAGCCTGACACGGGGCTTGATCCCAGCACCCTGGGATAATGACTTGAGCTGAAGGCAGAGGCTTTAACCCACTGAGCCACCCAGGTGCTCCAATTACAGGAGAATATTAAAGTTCTAATATCTGGTAAGACATCATCTCCTTTTCTTCTTCATCTTTTTCTTAGTTGTTTTTGGGCTTTCCCACCCCTCTTGGATCTAAACTTTAAAATAAATGGATCTAATTCTTAAAAGTCTCTTACCTCAGTTTTAATTGTATTAAGTTTATATATTAATTTTTGGATTTCTTTGATGATTTTGAAATCTACCCATTCAAGAACATCACATGTCTTTGTATTTATTCAGAGAGATGTTGACTTCTGTTTATTTCTATGGTACTCAGCTCTTTGCTAAGTTCTTCATTAAATTTATAGTAGTTCACCAGAGTCTTCTGGGTTTGTAAGGCACAGTATCCTATAATCAACACCAAAAAAAATTATCTCTTTTTTCCCCTAATGCTTATACTATTACTTTATTTTCTGGCTCTATTTTATTTTTTTCAAACTGTCAAGTTACTATTACATACTGAAGGTGATTAACAGGCACCTCAGTATAGCTCCTAACTTAAATTAAAATGTGCTTAGGGTTTCATAATCTAGGATAATATTTTTTAATCACTGGTAAATAAACTTTATTATACTTAAGTCATTGATGTCTATTTTTTTATTTATTTGTTTTTAAAAGATTTTATTTATCTATTTGACAGAGGGAGAGACACAGTGAGAGAGGGAACACAAGCAGGGGGAGTGGGAGAGGGAAAGCAGGCTTCCCACTGAGCAGGGAGCCTGATGTGGGGCTTGATCCCAGGACCCTGGGATAATGACCTGAGCCGAAGGTAGATGTTTAATGACTGAGCCACCAGGTGCCCCATCTATTTTGTTTTTATTTAGCTTTTATGTCAGCAAGAGTGGCTTAGTTTTATCTAAGGCCCTTTCAACAAATACTGATATGATCATGTGATTTTCCTCCTTTAATGATATGATGAATTCATAATTATAGATTTCTTGATAGTAACTCACTCTTGCATTCCTAGAATATACCTTAATTGATCACATGATATTATTATTCTTTGCTGCATTGTTGGATTACATTGCTAATATGTTCTTTCAAATGTTTCATCCTACATAATTTCTATTATGTGGTTTGCACAAGCTTTACTTTAAACACATCTGTTAAAAATATTTTGTTGAAGGTTTTGCTAATCAAGTACAGAGTCAAATATTGTGAATGCAAATATTCACTCAACAGATATTCATCAAACTCAATTCTATGCCAGGCTTTTTTCTAGGTGCTGGTTATATAGCAAGTCAACAGCACAGATACATACCTTGCTTTGTAGGGTTTATATTTTAATGAAATGATAGTGTTCACTGAGAAATAAATGCTTTATAAATTTATTATTTCATTCAATTCCTCTATCCATACTTATTTTGTGTACCAGATCTGTTCAACTCTGAGAAGATTTCCACTATTATTAAGCTCTGCTTCATTTGTATTATTTTTTGCTTTTTTTGATGTGTTTTTTGATGTCTCTAGATTTATAACTGTTAAATGTTATATAACTGTTAATATTGCTGCTGCTTTTGCTTTTATTTGCTTGTATTGATCTCACATAAAGTGATTTTTAACCTTGATTATTTACTTTTATTTGGGTGAATGCAGTTGGGTTTTGTTTTATATCATGATATGACCATCTGTCATTTTTATTTATTTATTTATTTATTTATTTTAAAAGATTTTATTTATTTATTAGAGAGAGAGAGAGAGCACGAACACCGGCAGACAGAGTGGTAGGCAGAGGCAGAGGGAGAACCAAGCTCCCTGCCGAGCAAGGAGCCCGATGTGGGACTTGATCCCAGGATGCTGGGATCATGACCTGAGCCGAAGGCAGCTGCTTAACCAACTGAGCCACCCAGGCATCCCCATCTGTCATTTTTAATGTGGGAATTTGGATCTGCCATACTTAGTATTATGACTATAAGGTTGATTTCATTTCTTTTATGATTTTATTTATTCATTTATTCAGCAAACATGTTAAGTGCCTCCTATGTGACAATGTTCTAGGGATTCAACAATGAATACAACAGGTGAAATCCCAAACTCATTACATTTACATTGTAGTTAGGGGGTGCTAAAATATAAAAAAAAATTAGTAAAATATTGAGTGTATTAGAAGGTGATAGAAGTTATACAGAAAAATAAAAGCATAGGTTATGGGCAATGTTAGGAAGGTTGTAATTTTAAGTAGAGTGGGCAGAGCAGGTCCCACTGAGAAAAAGACATTTGAGAAAATAATTGAAGTTGAGGAAATGAGTCAAGTGAGATCTGAGAGTATAGTTTTCCAGGCAGAAGGAATGGTTTGTATAAGATTTCATGTTCCATTTACACATCAAGATGGGTAAGGTGGTGGTTTTGGTAGAGACGGAGGTGAAAGGAAGACAATGAAGTCAAAGAGAAGCTTGATAATCATTTAAAGGCTTACTCTAAATGAATTAGAGGGGCGCCTGGGTGGCTCAGTGGGTTAAAGCCGCTGCCTTCGGCGCAGGTCATGATCCCGGGGTCATGGGATCAAGCCCCGCATCGGGCTCTCCGCTCTGCAGACAGCCTGCTTCCTCCTCTCTCTCTGCCTGACTCTCTGCCTGCTTGTGATCTGTCTGTCAAATAAATAAAATAAAAATCTTAAAAAAAAAAAGAAGAAATGAATTAGAAAGTCACTGGCAATTTAAAAAAATGCACTTAATCACATTTATTGAGGTATACATTTATATAAAATGAAATGTACTCTAATGAGTTTTGAAAATTTATATACTTGTATAAATACCACCATTATCAAGATATAAAAAAAATTTTATTACCCAGAAAGTTCCTTTGTGACCATCTTAGTCAGTAACCAGCTCCCATGTCTGGTTCCAGGCAAACACTAATCTTTTTTTTCTATGACTAAGGATTAGATTTGTTTTTTCTAGACCTTTATACAAATGGAATCATACAGTACCCTTTGGTGTCTGGCTGTTTTTGTTCAGTGTAATTTTTTTTTTAAGATTTATTTATTTATTCTGTGGAGCAGGGAGAAAGAGAGTGGCAGGAGGGGCTGCGGGAGAGGGAGAGAATCCCAAGGAGACTCCCTGCTGAGCCCTGATGAGAGGCTCAATCTCACAATCCAGAGCTCATGACCCAAAGTCAAGAGTTGGAGGCTTAACCAACTGAGCTACCCAGGCGCTGCAGCATGTCGTCTTGAGATTTACCCATGTTGTGTGTATTAATAATTCTTTTGTTAGTGCTGAATAATATTCTATTGTATTAGTATACCTCAATTTAATTAGCTATTCACTGGGTATGGTGAAGGACATTTGGGTTGTTTTCAGTTTCTGATTGTTATCAGTAAAACTGTCATGAACATGCATATATAAGTCTTTGTGTGGACCTATGCTTTCATTTTTCTTGAATAAATATCTAGGAATAGAATAGCTGGGTCAATAGTAAAAGAATGTTAAACTTTATATGTGCCCAACTATTAAAAAAAAAAAAGTGAACCATTTTGCATTCCCACTAGCAATGTTGGAGAGTTCCCATTGCTCCATATCCTCATCAACACTTGATAATGTCAGCCTTGTAAATTGTATTCAATCTAATGGATGTGGAGTGGTATCTCATTATTGTTTTAATTTGCAATGCCCTGATAAGTCCTGATGTTGAGCTCCCCTGCATGTGCTTCTTACCTATGAATGTATCTTTTTTTGTAGAGATTCTGTTAAGATATTTGTGCATTATTTTTTTATTGGTTTGTTTGGCTTTCTTTTATCAAATTGTAAGAAACCTCCTTTTTTTGAGTTGTAGGAAAAAAAGACTATAGGTACAAAGTCTTTTGTCCTGTGTGTGTGTGTGTGTGTGTGTGTGTGTATGTGTACATGTATATACTAATGCAGAGCTAAATATAGCCAATGTCAAAATATATCAAATAATATTTAACATTAATATGGCAATTAAAAAATGTTAATACCTGTTTGGAATCCATTTTTTAAAAATAATTTCTGGGTCAGAACAATTTCTGGGTAAGGTTATATGAGGCACAGTGCTGTAAGTTTAAAAATCCAGACAGCAAGTTACTCTGCAATACTCATTTATGTCTACATATTTTGTAACTCACAGTGCAGAGGTATTATCAAAATTCTTTCATTTCAAATTGTATCATTAAGTTTCCACTGGGTACAAAAGGAAGAGTTTAATTTTACTTGGCATGTATCCTTCCATTCCCTTTGGCTGGCTGAAAATACATTCCCTTTGGCTGGCTGAAATATGTAAGTTACACCTATAGCTATTACATATTACAACTCATACTGTTATTAACAATCTCTTTTAGCTCTGGAGCTCAATTGATCTAGAATTACCAGGATTATCTATCTAGCATGACCTTCTGAATTTTCACAAGGATGAAGTTATAAGTCAGAGGCCTTAAAAAGATGCATTTACCATTTTAGCTTCCTGGGGGCAATAGGAAGATTTATTTTCCCAACTGTTACTTAATTCTACCATAATATCTTCTTTACCTTAGGAAGAACAATAGTACATTTTTTTGTGTTCAGCTCAGCCTGCCAGCTGAGTCCTTCTCCTATGTTCTTTTCTCATCCACATCCTCCTTCCTGTGTTTGCTTAGTGTACAAATACCACAAACCAACCTTTCCACCTCCTGTGAATTAGAAAATATTATCACAGCCAGGGTATTGTTGAAAATTAAATTTAACAAATAAAAGTATAGTGAAGTTTTAAATATAAACCAGGCACATCTCTAGTATTTGCTTATAACTGCACACCTTCTAAGAAATTATATTTTTACTCCCAGCAAATTACCTAGGAGAAAAAAATGACAAGAGTAATCTATTTTTTTCACAGCTGGTTGGTTGGCCAGAGTTTCTCATCAAGGAGTACATGCTGTTTGCTCCCCAGATGGACAGCCTGGATGAGCTACAAATCCACAGAGCCTGGGACACAAGGTGGAAATTATACTGCCAGTGCTTTTAATCTTGCACAGCTCTGCACACTCGAAATTGCAAGTGGCCCATTTCCAAATGAACATCTATTGGGACAATATCCTATATCTTGTCAGAATGAGTCCCATTAAATCCTCAGCTGGAATTAGACCAAAAACTTGTAATAATTATGGGAAACTTATTAAAAAGTTGAAGCCCTAGACTGTGACAGTGAAAGCACTTAGGCCACATTAACAGTAATTGAAATCTCTGTGAGTATTTCTTTTCAATCAGTTCTTGTTGATGGCCAAGCAAAGAATGCCCAAATGAGAAGGTGTGAAACCCAAACAACCAGCTTCTAAGGGGAGTAATTGTCTTTTGTTTCACTATAAAATATACTTTGGAACAGTAGTCAACTGCTCTCTGGAGCCAAGGCACCTGCCAGACAGCTGCCCCTGGCTCCCATCATGAGCTTGGGTCTTACCACTGTGTCCACCATCAGGATGCAGGTTCACTAGGTCTCTCCCTAATGTCATGGGTCTGCTTCCCTCTCCTGCCATTCTACCCCTAGTAAGTCCTAAGTGTTAAGAACAAGAGTATTAAATAAATAATTTTGAAACCTGGCCTAGCAAATATTTTGGTAATAAATTAGGGCTTTATTTTGAAGGTAGAAAATATTAAAGTAATCTTTTCTGTGTTTCATTCACAAGAATGACTCTACTTTCAATTTCTTCTCAGATAGAATAGTTTGTAAAAGGAACTTTATCAAGTTAGGAGACTTTTTCATCTTGTTTTTAAATTTTTTTAAATTTTGAAAATTTGTTTATTTTTTACTTTTTTTATTTCAAGTTTTTCTTTAAACTCTAGTTAATTAACATGTATGGTAAAACTGGCTTCAGGTGTAGAATTTAATGATTCAACACTTACATTAATACCCAGGGCTCTTCACAACAAGTATGCTCCTTAATACCCATCACCCATTTAGCCCATCCCCCACCTACCTCCCTCCATCTACTCTCAGTTTGTTCTCTATAGTTAAGAGTCTCTTATGATTGGGGCACCTGGGTGGCTCAGTTAAGTATCTGACTCTTGGTTTTGGCTCAGGTCATGATCTCAGGGTGATAAGATGGAGCCCAGCGCCAGGTTCTGCGCTTAGAGCAGAATCTGCTTAAGATTCTCTCTCTCCCTCTGCCCCTCCTCCCAACTCATGCCTGCTCTCTCTCTTTCTCTCAAATGAATAAATAAGTAAATCTTTAAAAAAAAGTCTCATCATTTTTCAGCTTGTTTTTTGAGTCTCTTTTTTCAGTTCATTTTCCAGTCATTTTTACATTGAAGAAGCAGTACACCTGATCATGTTTGATTTTTATTTCTTAATTGCTGGGGGTGATACTTGGGCAATCTTAATTTTGATTTGTTTTGGCTTTTATAGCTCAGGATGACTTAAAGAGACAATCTGGACTCAAGAGAGGAACAACAGAGAAAAAAAAACCCTCAAGTTTTGGGCTCATTGGAGGGTAGGCCACTCTCAATGGCAAATATGATTTACAGATCATATCTAATGAATGTAATTGAATCTCTTTTTTTACAGAAATCCTGATTCCCAACAAATAATGCAAGTAGAAGGCCAAACCTTTTCTGGAGTACCAGGTTGGGTCATGGGCACCAGATGACAGGAGGGGCAGTAACAGATTGGAGTGACCCGGAGAACTGGAACGATGATGGTGAGAGACTCCAAACTAGACTTTTTGTGTAGAGGTCAAAGAGGGGAACTCTGGGGAGCCCCAATTTGGGGAGGATGCAATGGGCATGGCTGCAGAAGGCTGAGAGATGATCTAAGGGTGAAAAGAAAGACCCAAATGGACTGTTGTCTCAGAACAAGGAAGAATGAGTTGCCAAAATTAGTGTCCCATTTTTGTAGAGGTGTTCAGGGAAGGTCTGGGCCATCATTAGTTGGAATTATGGTAGAGATAACATACTTAAGTCTGAATGATGAAAGTAAATAAGTAACTCTAGGTCCCTTCCAATTCAAATGTGCCATGGTTTTATGAGACTCCATTTATTTTGTCAAGAGGATGAGACATATTTTGCAATTCATATCATCCAAACAAATGCCAGTGCTATATCAGAAAATCATTTTTCCTAAATACTTTACAGATACTACTGTTATGATCTTCAGAATGTTTTTTTCTTAGATCCTATGATATAAACATACTCTAGTTGAATGTATATTTATCATGGATTCTGAAGTAGCTAATATCTAAGGAATTTGCTTCTGAAATGATGGATTGTGATGAAGGTGTTAATACTCACCAACCACTTTATATTTATTTATTTATTTGAGAGAGCGAGATTGAGCTGGGGGAGGGACAGAAGGAAAGGGAGAAGGAGAGAAGCATACTCCCCACTGAACGCAGAGCCCAATCCTGGGGTGGATTCCACGATCCTGAGATCATGACCTGAGCCAAAATCCAGAGTCAGACATTTAACCAACTGAGCCACCCAGGTGCCCCTCACCAACCACTTAAAACACTTAAAAAAGTAAAATATCATATTTTAAATTGTGGAAAGCATCTTCAGAATGGATTCAGAATTCCCTATTTAACATTTGTATTCTAAACATTTTATGTTGTGAGGGGGTACTTATAGTCTTGCTAGATTTCCATTACTTTATTTCCATATTTCCATTACTTTATTCCATTGTTTTATTTCCATAAAATAAGCTCCTGATAGGAAATGATTGTAAACTCTAGAACAGAACTGAAATCTCCGTCTTTCTATGTAATCCATTATTCTTAGATTATAAAGTGATAGTCATAGTAAGATGGTACTTCAGGGCCTATAATTTGTTCTTGGTCAATACCAATGTAAGGTACAACAAGAAAAGTATTAAGTGACAACACAGAAGACCATTAACTCTAATTTCATTAAAACCAACAGCTGTAATGTTCTCTGTACAGTGAACCAGTGTGCTCTGGCCTGAGTGTGTTCAGGAGGAGATCAAACCTAAGAGAATCAGAGGACTGATCATTGAAAACAACCTCATTCTGCCTCTTAGAGTACGGGGTGTGAAGAGGGAGGAGACCTGAGAAGCAGTGGAAATGGCCAGAGTGTGGACAAGGGAATTCAGGGACAGAGGATACACACTTACTTCTTTTTTTTTTCTTTTTATTTAAGCTTTATTTAAACATATAATGTAACCCCACCACCCTCTCCCAACCCCTCTCACACCCTTACTTCTTACTAGACACTTGCACTTCCCTTTTCTCTGTTGCCGTCATCCTATCAGCTACTATGACATCTTGTTTGGTTTTTGCTTGCATCATTGAAGACGGTAAGGGAATAATCACTTTTCCCAGTTCCTTAAGAGGATAAAATAACAAAATAGTGGTGTTTTATATTCAGTTTCTGTTGCTTCTTGCAAGATTATCCCAGGCCATGTTTGGTTCTTGACTGGATTTCTTTTCCCAGTCTCTCAGTCAGTACCAGGAAGAGAACTTCTGTTGGTCTCTGTGGTGCCCGGGACTTACTTAAAACCTGGGGGAGCTCTAATTTGCCGTGACTCTTAAGTGCTGTCAGAATCTGCTTTCTTCTCTAAAGCAGCTCTTTGTGGACTTCACGTACCCTGGGAACATAAACGCTGTGAAAGGAATTTGAGAACACATTTAAAGATTCAGAGGCAAGGGTCAGGCCTCAGAGAAACTGCAAAGGTGGCTGGACAGTCAGAGCCTCCAGCACTGTTTTCTCCTGTCCAGTCACCTTCTCCTTTGGGTGGCTGCTCTGTGTCTCCCAATTGCCTTTCCTTCCTTGCCAACCCCCGCTCAGTCTTAAGAAACCCAGTACCTGTGCAATGTGTCTTTTCCAATGAAGAACCTCCCGTGGGACACTCCACCTGGACTTTCCTGCATTTCGACATTTCCCACCTGTTTTCCTCCATTGAAATCTGACTTTGCTTTCTCATAATCTGAGAACCTATTAGGTGATTACAAAGGACAGGATTACAAAGTGCTTTCTGGGTAACACAGGGGCATGTGCTAATCTGAAGATCATTCTGCACAAATGGATCAAGTAGTGTATTAGTTCCCATTGTTGCTGTAAAAAATTAATGAAAATTTAAAACAATACACATTTATTCTCTGGAAATCAGAAGTCTCAAATCAAGGTGTTGGCAGGGCTATGCTTCTTCTGGAGGCTTCAGGAGAAAATGTTTCCTGCCTTTTTTAGCTTCTAGAAGCTGCCTACATTTTTTGGCTTTTTTGGATTCCTCCATCTGCCCTTTTTAGCTTCTAGAAGGTGCTTCTATTTTTTGGATTTCTCCAAACTCTTGCTTCTATCCTCACATCTACCTCTCACTCTGATCTATCTCTTCTTATAAGGACCTTAATGGTTATATAGGGCCCACCTGCATAATCCAGGCTAATCCTCTTGTCCCAGGATCCTTAACTTAATCTTCCCTGCAGAGTCCTTTTTGCTGTAGAAGGTAACATACTCACAGGTTCCAGGAGTTGGAATGAGGACATCTTTGGGTGGCAGTTTTTCAGCCTCCAAGTAATATTCAGTGTAGATACTCCTTTAACTCAGTGTTTCTCAAAATGGAGCAATATATAGACCCCTTTTTAAGGAATAAAATTTTATAGACTTTGCCCTGTGTTGACTTACATTTATTAATTTGTCACATGAATGCTTATGAATATTAAACTGCTTATAAATGCCTTGTTTGCAACTCTTCTGTGAAGATAAAAAGAAAACAAATTTACAAATTAAATACAATCCATAAGTGAATAAAATTCAAATTAAGTACACTGATTTCATGTGGTTGGGGATGTGGTTTCACTGAAAGTGGAATTGCTGAGAAAATTTGAGCATAGTGCTGACCCTGGGAGTTGGATTTCTCCCAAGTTTAACACACCTATATTTAACACACCTATATTGTTGTGTGATGACTCCATCCTTCCTTCTCTTCCCTTACAGTCATTGTTCATAGAGGATTCTCTGACATAATTTGGTTTTTACCTTTCTTGAATAATTGCTAACTTTCTTATTTGCCCAAGACAATGAAAATATTACTACGGATCCCAATAAAAATCTGGCTCTGAATTTGCATAACAGTACTTGGCGAGATAATGGTCATCCAGGAGATCCAGGATATGCTTTGTTAGGAAATATTGAATTTTTTAAATTGAAAATCCAGTCATAATTTCTCACAGAGAATTCGTCTGAGGGATTCTGCCTTAACTTTGACTTTAATGGTGGAAATCTCAGGCAGTGGAGGGAATGTTTTTCATGGAGAATATTCTTCCAGGTTAATCTCACATCACTTAAGTTTTGACTTTTGAATCTTTGTAGAGTACTCTAAAGCTGTGGAGGGGAATACCTTCTAAGACTGTCTTTCCATAGTCTGTGGCTCTACGTTTGGTGGGAGAAAAGGTTGGTAAGAAAGAAGAGAGCAGGGCAAAGACAGAGTGCCGAGTGATATGTGGGGTGATGAGCCAACAAGAAACTGTAAATATATGAGAGCCCTGGTTCCAATTACACTGAAGAGTTTGGCTAGTGGGTTACATAGTCACCTCAATGAGACAGAATTTAAATGCACTTAGTCTGGAGCAGGCATGGGCTCCCAGTCGTGGCTGTAGCTCTTTCTTTGGCCTGATCCACACGAACCTATTTTTTCCTTAGTATTCTCCTCCATTAGTGAAGGTTGGAAGGAAGTGATTTCACAAGCTTCTGGACCAAAATTCTCTTGTTTGCTGAGCTCCATGCTGTTCTGAATACATCAGTTACAACTCTGTCTGCTTTCTTCCAGGAAAATTCTGGCCTGCAGTGGGGTCAGTGAAAGTGATTAGAAATTCTGGGGCTGGTAGGAGATGCACACCTCTATTCCATTCCTGCTGAAATTCATTGGCTTCTAATTTTTAATTTGTTTTGGGGAAAGAAAAGACAATTTTAACATTTCTACATTTCCACCAATCGTTTTTCCCTTTCCCTTTTTTAAAAATTTATTTATTTATTTATTTAAAGATTTTATTTATTTATTTGATAGACAGAGATCACAAGTAGGCAGAGAGGAAGAGCAGAGAGTCCGACGCAGGGCTCGATCCCACGACCCTGGGATCATGACCTGAGCCGAAGGCAGCAGCTTTAACCCACTGAGCCACCCAAGCGCCCCTCCCTTTCCCTTTGATAGGTCCCTAGAACCTAAGTTCCATCAAACTGGGGCTTTTCTTATTCTATCACTATTTCCCCAATGTCTAGAATTGTGGCAGGCACTCAGTAAATACTTGGGGTATGTATAAATGAAAGACTTCAGTATTTTTCATATTACATACATATATCATTTTGTATAAAAAGGCATTATATAAAACAGCTTGGTTTTTTTTTAAGTTTATATAATATCAAAACTTGACATAGCAAGAACATTCTTCTATAACAGTTTCCATAATGGCTCCCTGATGTTCTACTTTACAGTCACATGACAATTTACTTAATTCCCTGTTGATGCACATTTTGTTGGTGAGCAAAATGTTATAACACATAACGTCATGTCTCAGGGAAAGCTGGGCACCTGAATACATACCCCTTTCTTGCACTCTTTCTTCAATCCTGTGGAACAACGCTGCAACAAGAGCAGGTGAGGTGGCAGGCCTCAGGCTCTCCTGCTGGCATGGACAGACTTGGCAGGATCATCTCTGGGCCTCCGGCTCCCTCACTAACTTCACACACTTCACTTAGATCCCGAAATCTTGGTTGTCACTATCCTTTTTCCACCTGGCCCATTTGAGTCAAACAGGAAACAAGTGTATTTCTTTTCTTATTCAAAGCCATCATCCAACATTGTTGACTATTGCATCTCAATACTTCTAATAGGACATGTGTCTAGGGCTGAATCTATCTGTGATTTCTTCCTCCCTTAGGAGATTTTGGCTGATTGGTCAGGAATATAGCTTATTTTGTTTTGCTAATTTCATGCAAAGCCCTGCCTATCACTTAATCTTCAACATGTCTCAAATCAATTGATCAGAGGTAATTTAGATAAAGCATCTGTTTTCTCTTCCTACCCAGTGATCAATAGGTGACTGTTTAGGAATAATGAAGTGTCCTCACTTCTTAGCAGGCAACACCTACAGGTCCCTCAGTTACTGGCATGTGAATTTGCTGCTGTGACCAAGGAGAAATGGTCTCCTTAGAGGCTAAGCTCCTTGGTACTATGAGTCTGAGGAGAAATCAGTGACTCATTAGCTTCAAGAGATCCCAGTTATTTTTATTTATTCACCCATGTTGGCCAGTGTCAGATGGCCTTACTCAAAGTCTCAGAATAAAAAAGTCTTACAGGAGTTAAAGGTGTTTTACATTATATTTATCCATAAGACATATTCTATTTAATCAATATATATGATAGACATAGTGGCAATACTCCTATTTTTAGTGTTTTCATAGCTTATAAAAGTCTTCTGCACACTGTGTCATTTGTTCCTTTTAGCCTGAAGATCTCTTTCACTGGAAAGAAAGCTGACTTTTAGAGCAATGTTTTGCCCATTGTCACAGTTAGTGGGCAGTGAAGTCAGAAATCAAATCCCAGTCACCAGGGAGCTTATTAAAAAACGCAGGTTCCTGGGCTCACCCCTCCCAGGGATTCTACACCATTTGGTCTGTTGCAGGGCCAGAAATCACTTCCTTCCTTCCTTCCTTCCTTCCTTTCTTTCTTTCTCTCTTTCTTTCTTTTTTTAAAAAAAAGCTCCCCTGGACATCCTAATGTGTAGTCAGAGGACTCTCCAACCACAGTCTAGGTAGTGATGAAACAATATGCTGTTAGCCCCTAATCAAGCAAAGAAACAATTTAGCTCAAAAAATAGAAAAGAATGATGACTTTATTTTGCTCTCCCTCTATGTCATTAGAGAAAAAAATGGGAGTTTAAAAGTCATTGCAGAGAGATTAAGCTTTTTATTAAGAATTATGGAATGGCAGAAGCTTCTAGCTATGGTCTGACTCCCTCGGGGAAGAAAGCTGCCCCCTTCCCGCTGGCAGGTGACCCCTTTAACAGCAATGTGTGGCCAGTCAATACCTAACCATTACCTTATTTTGACCTATCTCCTTTTGATGATGCAAAAGAATGTTAATCAAGGCTGACTCTTTTGCCTCATGGAAAGACTTGACTCCAGTCTGTGAATCTCCACTCTTTGTTTAAAGTCCTGAAGTGCAAGGATTTGGCTATTCTATTAGTCTTTTCTGTCTTGTCTGGAATGGGGTTGGCACACATCCAAGGCTTCACCTGTGTGGCTCCTTTTCATACTCTGGTCTCAGAAAAGCGGCGGAATTCTCTGCCGTCCACGCACCAGGATTGTTTAATCTTGAGAGGGCTTCTGGGACTGCAGTGGGGCCTGTGCGGCGGGCCTGCTTCATGTATGTTTGTAAACCACTGCCAATGGTTGGTTCATTATGCCTCGCCTCTCCCACTCAAAGGGCCTCCTCAGAATTCCAGTCCTTTGTTGTTTGGGGTCTATTCGTGTGTACTCTTCTTGTGTAACTGCCTACATTTTAAATAGCTGGCCTTGAGGAGGCAAGAGGCACCCAGGCACAACAAAGCCCAGTCTTGACATCCAGACCCACTTGCCAGGTTGGAATCGCGGGGCTCCCACTCCTGAGCCGGGAGGCCTGGGCCAAGATACTTCATCCCTTTGAGCCTCTGCTTCTTGATTTGATTTGAGAATTAAATCAAATAATTGGTTAAGTGCCTGGCATCCCATGGGTGCTCCCAATCTGTGTTAGTCTGCTTTCCTGGATTTGATATTCTCCTTTCCAAACACTATAGTTGCATCCTTTAAACCCGCCTGTGGGATCTTCTCCCCTTAGTAAGTAGGTCTGGCTATTCAACAGTGCATTGGGAAAACTGGAATTCTATCTCAGATCTGTCTGATTCTGAGGTAATATTTGAATGGGGGTGAGGTCTGGAGCCAACGGCCAAGGAAGAATTCTTGAGAAGTCTTTGGTGCAAAAAAGGTGATTTTATGAAAGCACTGGGACAGCACCCATGGGGAGAAAGAGCTGCTGTTGTGAGGTTATGAGGAGTGACTGATTATAAACTTCAGAAGTCTGGGAAGTAGGGAAAAAAGGGGGCGGTGTCCAAAAGGACTTTCATATGCTAAAGAAGACTTTCAGGATACTGTAGGCCTGGCTATTGTCAAGCTAAAATTGTTTTTCCATCTAACAAGGCATTAACATTGACACAGTTGGGAGCTTCCTGGAGGAGCATACACTCTACTTGCCTCAAGTACTTGTCAATGGGCTGTGGGTTATAAGGAAATTTTATTTTATTCACATTTCCTTGTATTCACATATTTTAATTCTCATTTCCTTTATTTCCCACATCAGGATGGGGAGGGCGATGTTAGGGCTGATGGTTTTGGTGCCATAGTTGTATATTTGTGCCTGTGTCGGAGTGGGTGTGTGTCTGGAGAAGGACTGTAGTTATAATCACCAATTCACAAACCACCTCACAGTATCTAAGTGGTGGAGCCCTGCGTTTGAGAAGCTCCAGAGAGTCTTTAAATAAGAAACTTCTCACAGGAGTCAAATACCAACAAAACATCTGTGTGCCTAATCAAGGAGGTACAAGGCCACACTTAGTCAACAGGAAGACTCCCTGTAGAAAGACATCACTAAAAGCATTGCCATATGATTTATTTGCTATAACTCAATTTCCATCTGTCTCATAAAATGGATTGTGTGCACATTGCACTCCAGGCATCCAGCCAGGGCAGAAGCATACCAAGGAGCAGAAAACCTTCCCCTCCCTCGGGTTGTTGGTGACATGCTCTGCTAAGAGCCAGGCATGGCCAGAGTGGTCTATAAGGAGATGCCTCAGACCACTCACTGATGTCTCAGACCTTTGGGAGTTGGCTGGATCACGGGCCTTTGAACAAGGATCCATAGCAATACTGGGGGCCAGGTGGGTTCTGAACATTCAGTTTTTTTCCTTTGACTTACATGTGCAGATTCCAGATGGTAATTTTGCCAGTTCAGACAAGATGGTATTCCTAGTTGCTTATATTTCTTATATAAATGAAGAGTGGGCCGAACACATGCTTTCTTGTTATGGTGTGTTAAAGCAAGTCCGATGAAACTAAAACCTTTTGTCATTCTGTAAAGAGAGTATAGGAACTGCTGATGGCCAAGAAAAAAACCAACGTGATCTTATAAAATCAAATCAATTGAGTAAGAACCAAATAATTCCCAGAGCTTTCTAAAAATTGTAATTTGGGGTTGAGTACTGGCTTCTTCTTACCTTTTCTAGGTCCCAGAAATCTCATCTGTTTTGTTTCTAAAGCTTCCTTGTTCATATTACTGTTACATCATCAATATTTTTTGTGGGTTTCCTTTTTTTTTTTTTTAAGATTTTATTTATTTATTTGACAGACAGAGATCACAAGTAGGCAGAGAGGCAGGCAGAGAGAGAGGAGGAAGCAGGCCCCATGCAGAGCAAAGAGCCCGATGCGAGGCTCGATCCCAGGACCCTGGGATCATGACCCGAGCAGAAGGCAGAGGCTTTAACCCACTGAGCCACCCAGGCGCCCCGGGTTTCCTTTTTTTAATTTAAGTTCAATTAATTAACATATAGTATATTATTAGTTTCAGAGGTAGAGTTCAGTGATTCATCAGTTGCATAGAGCACCCAGGCTCATTCCATCAAGTGCCCCCCTTCATACCCATCACCCAGCTACCCCATCCCCCCACCCACCTCCCCTCCAGCAACCTGCGGTTTGTTTCCTATGCTTAAGAGTCTCTTACGGTTTGTCTCCTTCTCTGATTTCATCTTGTTTTGTTTCCCCCGGGTTTGTTTCTTTTACTAACCAGAATCATGCTGTATGTATTGTTCTTTGATGTGTTTGTTGGTGATGTTCTCAGCCTAGCACCCTCCTTTTATCCCTTATATATTCCACAGAATTAGTGTCACTGTTTGGGTTGCTTCATTCTGATGTTATAATCATGCCCACTTTTGTGCACAGACTTGAGCACAGGGTCCGGAATTTGAGGGGAAGAGTGCCAGTCGGAGCCCTTGGCAATCTGTGGTGAAGGCATGTTGACTTGGCATTGAGAAGGTGGCAGGCAGTGCACGCTGACTCAGGCAGGAGGGCGGCAGGACTGTGAATATGGGACCCACAGGCTGATGGCATCATGTAAGAAACTTTCCGTAGGTTTCTTCCTTTCACATTTCTTTGTGTGAGGCCAACCTAACAAGTCAGCTCCATAACATATTTGCCAAGGAGAAGGAGGAAGAGGAAGTCTTTTGGAGGACATCATCCCAATACAATGTTCCTCCCCTGGAGCAACAGCATTGCAATGTACACACCCTGCTCTGCTGTGTGACTAGGGGCCATTAGGAAACCACTCAGAGATGTCATCTCCTCACTCATGAAATGGACAGAACGTATATGTCTTTCAGCTTTCTTTGGAGGAATGGCATAAAATTACATAAAATCACAGTTTTACTCCTGTATGCTGAGAGGAGGGGGTTTAATAAATATTACTTATATCTGAATCTGAATGTCAAAGGCTCATGGTGGGGTGGGTGATAGAGCGGGACAGCTCTTGCTCTTTGGGGTTAGAATATCTGCTGGAAGAGGGGATTACCTCTCCTCTGAGATAGATTACTCAGCAGACCTCTCTGTGAGCCTGGGGACTGCCAGTCCCATTGCGGGGTGCTGAGGAAAGTTTCAAATAAAAGAACCCCAGTCCCTGGGAGCTTATGGCCTAATCAGAGAGAGGGACATTTAAATAAATCAGTCACCACTGAGATACTAAGGGAAGCAACTAAATCATGCACAGGGTAGAGAGAGAACCCAGAGCAAAAGTGAGGCCACGGATTAAACCTAGCCTGCTGCCTGTTTTTATAAATAAAGCTCATCGGAACCCATCTACATTCAGTTGTTTCTGTGTTCTCGGCCACTTTTGCCCTAAAATGGCAGAGTTGAGTATAGTCCGTTGTGCTTTAACATGGTACATGTTCCTAAAAATCACTACACTATGCAACACTGTGCAATAAAATCCTCAGGGCATATGGGAAAAACGGCATTGAGGACAACATTCAAACACTTGGTCAGGGACAAATATGAAAACCTGAGAGGAAGCTGATGAGATGGCATCACCATTTTACACATATTAAATGGTTAAGGTGTTAGCGAACCTATACTGGATGGTCCGACAGAAGAACCAAGCGGCACTCAGAAATCTTGGAGGGCTCGAGGTTTGACACCAGGGGGCTCAGACAAGAGTGATCTCCAAAGGTCTGAGCCCCAAACACAAGCAAGTAGGGGGGTAATTTATACACTTCTAGTTCCGCGTACGTGATGCACTTTTGTGGCGTGCGCCCAGTGGAGCAGGAAGAAGAACCCGGAAGGGCCCTGGGGCACGGACTGGGATATCCCTGCTGGCTTGGGCAGCCATCTTTGAAAACAGAGTTTCCTTATCAAAGGAAAATATACTACAATAAATATGGCAGTTTGCCTCTAAAAAGACCTTCCAGAAGAGCTTCAGCCTGTGAGGTGTTCCGTGGTGGAAGGGGGCTCTCTGAAATCTGACGGGAAGCTGTGGCACCGTTTGCGGAGGAGGTGGCTCCTAGTCCCGTGGCAACCGGAGGCCGAGCGCGGATGTTTGAGGTACGCTTGTGCGCGCGCGCGGCCTATGGAGTCCTGTGTGTCTTGTTTCAGCCGCCTTCACCTAGTGTTTCTCAGAAAGGAAGTTGTACACAAACAAACGTGAAATTTGTGTTATGCTCACATTGTTCCCGAATATATTAATCACACTGAGACAAAATCACGTTTTTGAAACCAGTGTTATTGATTGCTGTTGGAGCAGAGACCATATGGCCCACAAATCCTAAAAGACATACTATTTAGCCCTTTCTGGAAAATGTTTACTGACCCCTGGCAGGGGGGTTCACTCAGATACCAGGAAAGTTCCCAGAGGCTGTCATGGCATGGCCGAATAGGAGGAGTATGACAGGGTGACACAGAGGTCCAGGAACATTTTGCCGTTTTTATTGTTACTCTCTCTCCCATCCTATCTGTACATCTCTTCATCCCTGCCTCCTTCCCCAAGAGCACAGCTCTTCTCAGTTTTATACAGACAGAACTAAGATACAGTGTCCTGTGGGTCAGAAATGCTCCTCTGATTTAGGAGCACTCCAAGTCATTTTACCCCCAAATACTCTTCCCTGCAGCCTGCATCTTGGAAAGACATGTCCCTGGCAATCCCTTACTTGTGGAAAAGCCAATGGATAATGAGGAGGGTCAGCAGAGTGGCTGGTCAATGTCATTGCCACCCACTGTGTGAGGTCCAGCCCCTTTCCTGCAGTCTGGTCCCATCAGACCTTTGCAGCTCCAGCTCCCAGAACCACTTCAAACTACTGTATTTCTCACTGAGAGTTATGAGTCTGGTTAGAGATACACAAAACTGTTTCAAAGAGATGAGCTGGCTCCCAGATCAGCATGGTTATGATGTAATTAAAATAATTGACTTAGGGGGAAAAAAGGGTGCATCAGTCAAAAAGAGGTAGGTTAGTCAGTCACGATGTAAAGAAAAAGGAAAGAAGTCATCTTTGTCCACTATACTTGTAGAGGAAACTTAAGTGCATTAGACATCTTACCTTCGTGTCAGAAAGCAATCACATTACACAACTCTCCTTGGTCTGGTTTCACAGTTAATCATTAACTTTTTGAGTATGACTTGCTTTGAGGGAAAATATACAATGGGCATTCTGATATGATTACTGTAATCCAAGTACTGCTCAAAGGAAGTAATCTATTGACCATCTGCTGTTATACATCAGGCTACTGAGTGTGGTTAATGTGAGTCTATCCTGACTGTCAGCTCCACTCTCAGGCTCCTGAATAAATCAGTTTTCTGGGTGCAAAGTGGAGAACTGGATTGGGTCCTAACAAATATATCAAGAATGTGCATTCCCCGTAAGTATCCTCCTGGCCTGCAATGCTCTTTCTTTTGTCACATCAACATCTTTGGGTCAAGGCCAGTGAGTGGGACTTTTATAATCTCCTTTTTCCCCACTCTCAGCCAGTGTTGTTTTTTGTAGCTTCTGAAACTTCATAGCACATTGTTTATACAAATCTTAGAACCTTATGATATTTTATTTTGCATTATAGTTATTTGGCCACAAACCTCCTCTTTACCTAAACCTAAAACTCTGAGAAGGCAGACTCTTATTTTTCTTTGTGTGCCCCAACGCATTCAGCACAGCAAAGTGCTGAATGAACCCAAAGCATTCTGAGAGCGTTGATAAGCATGGCCATTATGATGTGTGTGTGTATGTTGAGAGGTTGCAAAGGTGGAGCAAACGGATTTTGGGAAGATATATTCAGTCCTAATGTCATATGATGTGGGAAGACAAAAAGCTAGAGAGTCAAACATAGAGAGCTCAGGTCCCTGCAGTAAGACTACGATTGTAGACACTGTTCTAAGTGCTTTGTACACACTGTCTCCCTTATCATCTTCATGATCCTATGATGCAGGTGATGTTTACTCTCCCAGTTTTATAGTTGAGAAAACTGAGGCTCAGAGAGATTAAGGAACTTGCTTGACATCAGCTGTGTAGAAGCTAGGCTGGCTTCGTGCTCTATCTTCTTGACCATCATGCCAAAGCATCCTGCTAAGCTTGGCTTGGACCAGCTCCATATAAAAGGGGGGCAGTTTAACCAACACCGTTCAACAAGTTAGTGACAGATGAATATTTTTTTTTTTAAGATCTCATCTATTTATTAGTTAGAGAGAGAGAGAGAGCACAGGCAGACAGAGAGGCAGGCAGAGGGAGAAGCAGGCTCCCCGCCGAGCAAGGAGCCTGATGTGGGACTCGATCCCAGGACGCCAGGATCACGACCTGAGCGGAAGGCAGTCGCTCAACCAACTGAGCCACCCAGGCGTCCCATGACAGATGAATAAAAGGGAAAAGGACTCTGGGGTCCAGACTGCCCAGTGAATTGCCAGTGGACTGCTTTTGGAGATGTGTCTTGCAGGATGACCTTTGAGCCTGAGGCACACCTGTATGCCATCCTGCATTAGCCCTTACTTCCATGGAAGACCACTTTTGTGCTGGCCGCAGGCCTCGCTAGGGCTATCTTTGGAAACAGACCCTGTAGAAGAGTGCCTGTGAGTGGGTAACCTGAAGAATAGTGACCTACATGTCCCTGGAAGTATCCATGCAGAGTGACTATGCCTGGATCACAGGAATGGGCTTGGCAGGAAAAACATGCGGGTGGGGGAGGGCAAACTATAGGATCTTTTTTTTCAAATGATTTGAAAGGTGTAAGAGCCTTTGATTTCATCTATTTTTTTTTTCCTTACAAAAGGCTGTAATAAAAATGCAGCTAAGTGTCATGCCATGGAAAGAGAAGTGGACAATTGTCCAGAGGCAGGCTCATCCTGTTGAGCTGCTGGTAGCTCCCTAGGCGACTGGGTGCGGGAGGGGGGGTAGGGTGGGGTGGGGTGTTGGGGTGGAGAGGGAGGAGCTGCAAGTTGGCCAGGCTTTTCTTATTTGCAACTAGGGATAAACTGTCTTTCTTATCTGACAAGACATGTTTGGAGGAGAACATCAGATTATAGGTGTGAATATGTTTTAGAAAAATTGTTGAAAAGGCAACATGGCACATTCTGCATCTTTTCTAGAGAAGGCAAGTTTAAAAAGCCATTCTTTATTTTTTTTAATTAACATATGATGTATTATTAGCCCCAGGGGTACATGTGTGTGAATTGCCAGGTTTATACACTTCACAGCACTCACCACAGCACATACCTTCCCCAATGTCCATAACCCATCACCTTCTCCCTCCCCTCCCCTCCCCTGGCAACCCTCAGTTTGTTTTGTGAGATTAAGAGTGTCTTATGGTTTGTCTCCCTCCCAATCTCATCTTGTATCATTTATTCCTTTCCTACCCCCCAAACCCCCCACATTGCCTCTCAACATTCTCATATCACGGAGATCATATGATAATTGTCTTTCTCTGATTGACTTATTTTGCTCAGCGTAATACCCTCTAGTTCCATCCACATCGCTGCAAATGGCAAGATTTCATTTCTTTTGATGGCTGCATAGTATTCCATTATATATATATATACTACCTCTTCTTTATCCATTCATCTGTTGATGGACATCTAGGTTCTTTCCATAACTTGGCTATTGTGGACATTGCTGCTATAAACATTCGGGTACACGTGCCCCTTTGGATCACTACGTTTGTATCTTTAGGGTAAATACCCAGTAGTGCAATTGCTGGGTCATAAGGTAGCTCTATTTTCAATTTTTTGAGGAACCTCCATGCTGTTTTCCAGAGTGGTTGCACCAGCTTGCATTCCCACCAACAGTGTAGGAGGGTTCCCCTTTCTCCACATCCTCGCCAGTATCTGTCATTTCCTGACTTGTTCATTTTAGCCATTCTGACTGGTGTGAGGTGGTATCTCATTGTGGTTTTGATTTGTATTTCCCTGATGTCCAGTGATGTGGAGCACTTTTTCATGTGTCTGTTGGCCATCTGGATGTCTTCTTTGCAGAAATGTCTGTTCATGTCCTCTGCCCATTTCTTGATTGGATTATTTGTTCTTTGGGTGTTGAGTTTGATAAGTTCTTTATAGATTTTGGATACTAGCCCTTTATCTGATATGTAATTTGCAAATATCTTCTCCCATTCTGTCAGTTCTCTTTTGGTTTTGTTGACTGTTTCCTTTGCTGTGCAAAAGCTTTTGATCTTGATGAAGTCCCAATAGTTCATTTTTTCCCTTGCTTCCCTTGCCTTTGGCGTTGTTCCTAGGAAGAAGTGGCTGCGGTTGAGGTCGAAGAGGTTGCTGCCTGTGTTCTCCTCAAGGATTTTGATGGATTCCTTTCTCACGTTGAGGTCCTTCATCCATTTTGAGTCTATTTTTGTGTGTGGTGTAAGGAAATTGTCCAGTTTCTTTTTTCTGCATGTTGCTGTCCAATTTTCCTAACACCATTTGTTGAAGAGACTGTCTTTTTTCCATTGGACGTTCTTTCCTGCTTTGTCAAAGATTAGTTGAACACAGAGTTGAGGGTCTATTTCTGGGCTTTCTATTCTGTTCTATGTGTCTGTTTTTGTGCCAGTACCATACTGTCTTGATGATGACAGTTTTGTAATAGAGCTTGAAGTTAAAAAGCCATTCTTACCACATGACTTGAAGGTCATTTGAAGTCAAAATGGCATAGAGGTCCCATTTGACATATCTTTCACATTCATTTGGAACCTCCCCCTTTATATGCCCCCTCCCCTATGTCCATACCCTACTTCCTGGAACATATGAATACATTACTTTACATGGCAAAACATTTTATAGGTGTGATTAAGTGAATAATTTCCAGTTGGGGCAATTATCCTGGATTATCTGGGAGGTCCCAGTGTAATCACCAGGCTTCTCATAAGAGGGAGCCAAGAAGGTGAATGGCAGGAGGAGAAGATGGGACAAAGGGAGCAGAAGTTGGAGTGATATACTTTGAAGATGGAAGAAAAGGCCATGAGCCAGGGAATGCAGGTGGCTGCTAGAGGCTGGAAAAGACAAGGAAACAGATTCTCCCCAAGAAGTCTCCAGAAGGAACACAATCTTGCCAACATTTTGATTTAGGCTCCTGACCTCCAGATCTGTAAGATAATAAATTTGTGTTATTTTAAGTTTGTGGCAATTTGTTATAGCAGTCCTAGGAAACCAATATGATTTCTTGCCTCTCTCCCTCTCTTTCCTTCCTCCTTCCATGCTGTCTGTACCTCTTTTTTCTTCCCCTGCCCCCTGCAGTTTTCTCCCTTCTCCCCCTCTCTCTGGCCTGCAGCCCCTTCCTCCCATCCTTTTCTACCTCCCCTCCCAGTTCTCCCCCTTTACCTTCCCCTTTTGGGAATAAACAAACCAAGTAGTAGTTAGAAAAAGACCTGATGTTTTAATAGTGCTTTTGTTTTTTGGTTTATGAGATTTTTAAGTTTTCCACTGATTATTATGAGCTCTTGGTGAAGAGATTAATTCAGTTACCATGATTTGTTTCCTTGTCTTGACTTCATAAAATCACAGGAATACAATAATATAGTTATACATCCCCTGGGCTTGAAAATGCCCAGTAATTACAAGTGATTCACGAGAACAGCTTAACTTGTAAGGGATTGTATTGTGCTCCATAGTAAGCAGTCATTTATTAAGTTTTAAAAAAGCCTTTAGAAAGGATATAATGGGATCATCAATTAAAAGTATGTTTGGAAAAAACTCTGGGGCTGTCAGTAGTAATTCTTTTCCCCACCCCGCAACTCCCCTTTCCAAAGCTGCCAACTTGTGTGTGGCTCTACCACGAGTGCCCTCCTTTCCTAATGCTTCCTGATGATGGCGGTTCCACCTGAGGCGAGCGGGTAGGCCTTCCTCAGGGCCAAGTGCAGCTCAGATGGCCAGGCCTTCCAGGGCCCAGGGACTGTGGTTCTCCTTTTCAGCCATGCCATCCATCATTTCATTAGAGCGAGGTTCCCAAATTGACACATCCTGGTGAAAGCGTCTGATACCGCAGTGGAGATGCATTGGGCCATTGGGTTGCTGTCCTCGTTACTGACACTCAGCCCTGCCCCTGACAGATGGCCCAGAGTGATCTTCCAGGGGAACTCAGCACTCTGGTGGCAACCGATGCTTCCAAACACACAACTTCTAAGAGTTCTCCTTCTCCCCTGCCCTAGAATAGGCCTTTGCCTTCTTAACATGAGTGGAAGAGGTTGCTTTTCCCTCTTCTTTTTGCAGAACAAAGCACGAAAAACCTGTGCCCCAGGCTTTCATTCTTGAGAACATGCATAGCTTTCCCAAACTAGGCTTACAGACGAAGTCCTTGCTTCTTCCTTTCTAGGACAGACTGTCTGCCTCCCGGCTACCGCACCTGGTTCCTCTGTGCCTCTCATCACCTCTTCATTCCTGTCTTTCTGTTCCTTCTCCTTGCTAGTACTTTCCTGAGAGGCAGTTTGTCTCTTCCCTTAATTAATCTTCCTGCCCATGTTCTGCCTCCTGTGGTTTTCTGATGATCCTTGTTCCCTGCCTGCTTCCTGGCCACGTAGGTTCTTCCTGGTCTTTTTACTCCTTGCCCACCACTCTCCCCTTGGACTTCTTCCTCTCCCCATTCACCTGGATCCATCCCTTCCATCTTGAAGCACTTTTTCACTTAATGCTTTGGCTGGCAAGTATTGGTTAATTTTTGTCTCTCCTCAATTTTCTTCTATGTCTCTGCCCCTTACATGAGGCAATTATTCCCAATATTCCACTGAAAACTGTAGACAGTCTAGCTGTCTCACTCACCTCCTAGACAAATTCTTTACTCTTTCCTGAGCTTTTCTTCTTGGTTCATACTATATTGGACATTACTGATTACCACCCCCAACACAAACCCAATTTAAAACTCAATTTGTCACCTAGTTTTTAGGCTTTCTGTCTCCAAAATCCTCCGCATTGTCTCATCTCTGTTTATTTCTTCCTTCTAAATTGTTATAATTTATCTTATGTTGTCAACGACTAGTACAGTTGATTCTACATTATCTACACTGGTCTCTCTCTCACTAGGTCCCAGTATACATGCTCTGTGTTAGTCATTCTGGTGCCTGCATACATGATTATTTTTATCTTCCTAACTTTGTTCATGTATTTATTCATTCAGAAATATTTACTGAGAACTGATTATGCACTGGACACTGTTCTAGTAAGGATATAATGGCAAATAAAGTAGATGGATTATTGCCTTCATAGAGCTTGGAGGCTGGTGTAGAAAACCAATGTTAAACAAGTATACAAGTAAGCATACAATAAGTAAGTATACAAATAAGTATACAAGTGAGGATTAAATTTGCAAAAGTGGTAAAGGCTTTGGAGGAGGGGAATGTGGTATCCTGAGAGAATAACCTGGGCAGGGAGGAGGTAGAGCAAGAGATCTAACAAATTAGGGAGGACAGAGGAAGGGAGACCTAAGGAGAAGTCTGAAGTTTTGGTTAGGTGTTAACTAGATGCAAGGGGGAGTTTTATGAGCAGCAGAAACAGCATGTGCAAAGGCCCTGTGGTGCAAGAGAGTGAGGGACTTGGTAAGAAAGGGCTAGAGGTGAACAGAGACTGAATCGTGATTTGTTTCCTTGTCATTACAGACCATAATGAGTAGACAAGCAGGGCATGGTCAGACTTGTGTTTCAAAAAGACCCTGTTCATTTAGTCCATTTTCACAGAGTCAGTTCCCTTTCATGGGGTATACATTTTTGAGATATACCAGATAAGAGAGTTGAGGACTAGTTATTGTGAACTGTAAGTCTGGAGAGTTTTCAGTGAAGACGCACAAGGCCCCAGGGAACTGGCCTAACAGATGTTGTCAGCAAGGCAGAAGGGGTGAGAAGTGCTTTGGTTTAGCCAGATTCCTCTGGGGACCTCTCTTAGACTCAGCTTCTCTGGCTGAGTTACATTGCCCTGATCTGATATTCAAGAATAACAGCTGGGACTGAGAGGAGGAGGTGGTGGTAGCTGTGTGCAGGTTGCTGTGGGTAATTTGAGGTAAAAAAAGGAATAGTGGCCCACCTAATTGCATTCTAAATTGCAGCCATTGTTCAATTCCTTTCTTAAAAGTACTTGGTGCGTTCAAGAAGAAAAGTCCTTTCTGGAGTGGGAAAACAATGGCGGGGGGTGAGCAGAGAGGGGATGATGCATATATCCTCCCATACCCTCACTCAAGGTGCTCTGTTTGTAAGTGCGGCTTTGAGTGGCTGGCTCAATTATTTTCCCTGTGTGCATGCTAACAGTAATAAACTTAGAAAACGGAAACACATGAGTCTACAGTAATTGTTTTTTAGATAGTGTAATAAGTCATGATAATTGCTTGCAAAGCATTTTCCCCCTCCTTGTCTACAGGGGTAAATACATTAAAGCCACATTCTTGTATACTATTTTACAATCTATTAGCATAATATCCCATTGTAAAGTAAGCCCCGCTGCTGTGGGAAAGTGTGGAGTATTGGGCCATTAGACACCTTTGTCTTCGATACAAGAAGCTAATGGCACTATTTATGGGCATCATCTTAACTTGGTATATATGCTTGTTGCCAGCTAATAGATCCAGAGCACGAGCTGCTGTTTGATAAAAGTTATCCAACACTAACAATCCACCGTGACTCTAGCCTCTTGCTTGAAAATTGTTTTTAGCCCCATGCACATGGAAAAGGCATCTTGATAAATTTAGCTACAAGTCAAGTTATAACCAATGTTCACAGAAGGTAATCAAATTAGATCTCAAAGACTTTAATTTCATCATTAGCATATATTATTTCTTTTTCAAACCTTGTAATTAAATAGCATATCAGGAATAGATAATGTTTTCCCTTTTATACATTTATTAGGTATCTGAGGTTAAATTTGGAGCTGTGTTATAATATACATCTGTTTATTCTTAAATGAGGATGGCTTTTTTATTGAAGTATAATTGAGAGTACAATATTATATTAGTTTCAAGTGTACAACACAGTGATCCAACATTTATTATAGGATGGCTTTAATGATACCTGAAGCATTAGAAAAGTAACTGGTTAACTAAACCTAGGGAATTTGTGGCAAATAAGATATTATGTTTACCCAAGCACTGTTATAATCTGAGAGTTGTATAATTAGCCAAATTATACAAAGGGAGTTAGACACTCATTATTTACTTTTCTTGGACATTTTGTGGGTTTGTACAAAAATTTTCACTGCACACACGAGATTCATTCTTCCTGAGGTTTATATCTGGCTTACCATAAATGAAGAATTTCTGAATAAATGTTCTTTCCTTATTCCCATTTAGCACTGAGAAATCCATGGCTTTGCAGTTATGAAGCAGTGATTACTGTGGAAAGTGGAGGGCATGTGGGCTGCACGCAGAGGCAAGAGCAGCGATTCTATGGCTGCTGCGTGCATGGGTGGACGCTTGTGCAGCCAGGTGCACTGGCCTCAGTCTTTGAGCACTGTCTGGTCTAGAGCCTTCCTCTCCTTCCAGTTGTCCCTCTTCCCATGTCACTCAGGGCCTGCTGTTGGGATTGGCCAGTCGAATTCCCAAGAAGCAGATAGCTCAGCGGCTTTCAACCACAACTAAACATCAGAATCATCCAGGGAGATTTAAAAATTACAGATGCTTGTCCCCCCACCCCACCCCCTTCCTACACCTCGTTCCAATGTAACATGTGACCGGAGTTGTATTCACTGTAGTTCCTCCAATAGAGGTGGAAGATAGGAGGGGCAGATATCTGCCGCCTCGCTCTCAGCTGCGGAGCCAAGCAGTGTGCTTCCGTGGAGCCTAGATTTACCTTCTCCTGGAAGTCACTGGTGACTCCTCACGCTCTTGACACACAAAATAAAGCAAATATGTCATCCCTGCCTGAAGATGTTCCTTTATAGGTACTATCAGTAAGTAATTTGCTCATTACTTTGCAGATATTTAATGAACATTTACTTGGTGGGTGCCAGGCACTCTGGCAAGAGTCTACATATATGACAGTGAAGAAAATAGGTATTTTTTATTTTTTTAAACTAATTGGGGGGAATAACAAAAGAGAAATAAAGGAAAATGCATACAAAATGGCAGGTTGCTTCCTAGGAAGGAAACAGACATGAAACGAAGATAGAGAATGGTAATTTCATGTATTGCAAAGATTCACTCACAGAGATGGAGCCCTGGTTGTTGGGAGAGGCTCTGGTAGGAGCACACCTATCTAAAAGCTCATTCCCTGCAGCCTGGGGTGGCTCTTGCCTTTTCATTCACAGCAGGTACATTTTTATCCTGTGACAGGGGGACATTGGTATAATTTGCTTCCTTTGGAACTGACTCTGCCACACCCACTCGAGTCTCCTTTAGATAGCGGTGGTCTGTGTGCTTGGGGTCACCCACATCTTCATCTACTCCATGGCAGGCTGGTTTTCAATCTTGTATACAGAGAGCAGCCGCCTGAAAAAGACTCTCTGATTACAACATGTTCCCTCCTCGTTGTCATTTCTCTGTCTCCAGAACCCTTCAGAGCAAAGCTTCTAGAATCAGCTTCATTTTTCAGGGATCCTCTAGGGCACAGTCTGTACATGGAGGTAGAATAATGATGTTCTCAAGGACTTCCTTCCCACTCTGGCAAGGGAAGCCCTTGGTGCAAAATTATTGATGCTGCCTTATTCTCTGCCACATTGAATAAATATATTTAAAATGGGATTAGTTTGTGAGTCCTTGGCTTGATTTATAATACATTTTATATTCATATGTACTGCTACTATTTATCTCCACAAAATAAATATTAAAATTGTTTGAATCTCACATTAAGTTTATATTCGTACTATTATAATTTTGTTTCTGTCAAGTGATAATCACTTTCCAGACATAAGGCAGAAGTAAGAGCATATATGCAAATAAAAGTAGTTGTTATTTCTCCTTAAGATGTCCCCTTAAGATGTTACTGTGGGCTTACTCATTTCTTACATACCATCTCTAGAATGAATATTGGGATGAATATGAGCTCACTGCTTCTCACGGTGTATCCAGGCAAATTGTTTCTGTTAATGAGGTTTATCCTCCCATTTCTTGAGTCCCAGGCAAACAGGAGGAGTGAATCCTTTCACGTCTATAGTTGTTGGGTATTCAGTTGGTGCCATTGGTACTAACATGCTTTGAATTTGTATTTTTAGTAGTGGGAATGGTAACTGTTAGCATCCACCCTTTTTTTTTTTTTTTTTTTAACCAGTCCCTCTTATAACTAGTGGCCAGGGTTCATATGTATGAGATGACTAAAGTTGGAGTACAGCTTTGGTCATGGAATAACTCTGTGTCAGAACTGATCTGATCTGGTTTATTTACATTATTTGACACCATACTACGGCATCACAGTTCAGCCTTTATAAGTAATAATAATAGTAATGATAATAATAATAAACAGTTCTGGTGACTACACCTCATTAGTTTTGAAATCTTGGCTGTAGAAATGGTGTGAGGAGAAGAAGAACTATAATTTGACACTAATCTTTAGCTTTGGGAAAATTCAGAGATATAACTTTGAAAATTGGAATTATAGTCCCTAAACCCTGATCTCCCTATGGGTTGACTTTCAAGGATCTTGTTGTTATTGCTATTTTATTTTAAAGCAAGCAGTTTAATCAGAATGATGCCAAAAGAAGTAATACTTGTGTCTTTGGTAAAGTATTTGATGAACTCTCATGGATAATATTATTAAGAATGGGAATTATTATAGGTAGCATATAGTGGGTGCACAGGTACTGTGATGAGCACCTCACATATATTACTTGATGTCATCCTACACCAAATCTGTGAGGTAGGTATTATTATTGTACTGATTTTACAGATGAGAAAACTGAACCTTAGGGAAATTAACATGTTTGAAGTCATCTCAGCGACTCAGCGCTGTAACTGAGAGATCCCAAAACATATTTGTCTCATTCCCAAGTTGGTGTTCTCACTCAGCATCCTTTATGCCATATGGAGAAGATTTTTTAAAATGTGGAAGATAAAGTTGATGTAAGTTTTTAGCTGTTTGATCAATTATATCTGAAGAACGCTGAGGTAACAAGAGTTCTTAGATTTTAGTTTTGGCTTAATCACTTATTAGATAACTAACTTGTTGAGAGAGGTAATCAGGACAAGAGAAGATATCTGTAGACTGAACATATGATCAAGACATTCATGATGAAACTGAACCACTTTAGAAAGTCACATAAAGGACAATGATATTCAGTTCATTCCAAACTAATGCCTGACATTTATTGAACAATTACCATGTGCCAGGTGCTATTTTCAGCTCTTTATACATATTATTACACAGTTCTCACAGCAGTTGTTCGGAGTAGGCACTGTGCATATTCTTCCCTTACAGGTAGGGAAACTGAGTCATGAAGAGATTATTTGCCTAAAGTCATACAGCTAGTAAAGGGAGGAGACAGTATATGAGCCCAGGAGATCTGGGCTCTTTAATTCTACACCAAAGTGCATTGTTGAGAGGGCTCACAGTTTTTTGTCCATGTTAATAGAAATATTGCATCTAGGTGAAAATTAGTAAGAGTGAGAATTAGACCACATCTTCTTGATGTTCCGCAAATTTTATATGATTATATTCATACATTGAGGGTCCTCAGCAACTAGAGAGCATGGAGAGAAGGGCTGTCAGGATGATGTCATCTAAAGAATGCTTCGGTGAGTGTGAAAATATCAAGCTTGGAGATTGCAGACTATAAGCCAGTGGAAAGTAACTAGTTTCATCGTCTCTCAGTTTCTCTTTCCTCCATGGATCATGCCATTTCTCATTTCACATGACCTCCTACTGTGCATTTGCTTTATTTTTCTATTTCCTTCCCACTGGCTTGTAGATTCTGGACTTTAGTTCCCAGGCTTGGCTGGATTGCTGCTTCTATATTCAAGGGCATACTATTGGATATTCCCAGTTAGTCATCATTATTGTGCTCAAAGCATTCAGATAGATTTCTATAATTTGCCACCCAAAGTTTCTTTTTTTTTTTTTT
>ML098726.1:43540-69317 GCA_003697995.1 Taxidea taxus jeffersonii | reverse complement strand
AAAAAAAAAACAAAACCCAAAGCCCCCTCTCCCCAAACTAGGTGAAGATAATTTCAACACATAAATTATACAGGATTATTATCTACAATGTAGGAGGGATTTTTCAAATCCTTAAGGAAAAAGCAAACAACCCAATAGAAAGATGGACACAGACATGAACAGGCATTCGGAGACAATGGCCAAAGAACCTCATTAGAAAGTGGGAAATGCTCATTAAAACCATAACATGACCTTGCTCTTCCTACCCCTGGCTGCAGCTAGGGAGCTAGATAGAGATTTTCAGCACTGGGCTGGCTGGCTTCCTAGCTGGCCCAGACCCCACAGCCTTCCTGGCACGTCCCGCCCACCCTGAGCAGCTGCCAACCACTCAGGCATTTTGTTCCATTCCTGCTTTGTGCTGCCTGGACTTAGACTTCCTAGTTTCCTAAGTCATTTCTTGTTTTTCCCCTAAATTTTCATTTGGAAAACCTGTTCAAGCTTGCAGAAAAGTTAAAAGAACGGTACCATAAATCCTTGAGCACTGTTTGCCCAAGAATCCTCATTGGTTAACATTTTGTTGCTCCTTATTATTAGTTGTATTACTGCCAGTAACTATTTGCTGACCCATTTGAGGGTAAATCACAGGCATTTTGACCCTCTGACTCGAAATGCTTCCTCCATCACACCTTTATACTCAGGAAGCAAAAGGCCAGGAGGGACAACAAATGCAGGTGGAAGGCCTTACAATAGCTTTATCTTCCCACTATGCATGAAACCTAGGTGTTCCCTGAGGCCTCTCTCCTTAAAGTAGCTTTATCCTGACGATCGAGCGCAACATGCCTGCACATTCATTGAGCATCTCTGGAAGATGCAGGGAAATGATAAATGATTGCCTCTGGGTAAGGAAACAGAGAGGCTAGGGAACAGACTGGGAGAGAGATTTGTTTTTCAGTCTGTATGCTTTTGGCTTTTGTGACTTGGACTTTTGATTACTTGGTCAAGCAAAACCCCCCACATTTTATAACTGACCTAAGCAAGGTCACTTGATACCAGGAGGCAAAGAGAGGACTCAAACCCAGATCTGCAACCATGAACCTGAGTTTGTTCCCGGCATCACAAGATGTTACATAAATCCACCCTTTTAACCTAAATCGATCCACTTGGGCACTGCTGGGACATAAAAGAGGTAGCAGAAATCCAAGAGAAGCTACAGATGCCTGCACCTGCCACAGAGAAGTGACATTCTCGGAGGCCTGCTGGGATTTGAGCTGCTTTCAAAGGCAGCAACATTCTAAGGTTGGAGCATGGTGGCACTCCTCTGGAGACCTCCTGAGCCAGCGGGATGGACGGACACGGTCCCTGAAGCAGAAGGACCTGGGTCCCCATAAACTACAGCTGTGACCTTGGAGAGGTCACCCAGCCCCTCTGAGTTCGATTCCTTCATCAGGAAGAGGGGGAAGATAATATTCCCTATCGAATGGATTAACACCCTTGTTAGTCTAGCAAACTCCTGAAAGGTAAACGGTCAATCACAGCCCAGTGCTGAGGGATGGTGGCAGGTGGCTGTCCACAGCAAAGCACAATGATAAGATCACCTCTCGGTGGGGACACTCCAGCATGCGCAGGAGGGTGTGACCTCAGATAGTCCTTTCTTTCTTTCTTTCTTGAACAGTGGGTGGGCTGAGCAAGGCGCTCTCCCTATCCTGGCATTCCAGGATTCCGGGCACTTCTGGGCTGAATCTTCCCACCTGAGCTCCACTTGTCCTCTTTAACACTGAGAGGAGAGGCCGTGGCTACACGAGAGGACCCCGGGGATGACCCCAGAATTGGGCAGGGGCTTCTGGCAGCTGTCTCCGTCCCTCCCGGCTCCACTCCCTGCTTCTCACTGGAGACTGTGTAGTCTGGGTCTGGGTCCTCAGGAGTATTGGTAACTGCAGATTCTTAATGCTGAACCTGACTCTAAAAACACGCCCCCAGGCAGAAAAATTCCAGGGCAAAGCAATTTCCCATCCCGGCAGGAAGCTACCTGTCTGAGCAGAGGTGGGAGGGCAGCCTGGACCTAGAGATAGGTCCAAAGGTTCTCCAACACATGTGGGCCCTGGCCCCGATCCCCTTCTCCCTGGGCCTAGCCTCCCGGTCCCTGGGGAGTGGGGTGCTTCCGTTGGCTTAAGCTCCCTTCCCTACTGCTAAGGACCTCAGCCCTCCTCTCTGCACCGCTCCCCTTTCTAGGCCCCAGTCCACCCTCTCCTCCCAAGCTCACACTTTTTGCTCCGAGTAATGAAGGCCTGCTCTGACCCCATGGTGTTCTTTCTCTTCCCAACAGCCTTGCAAAGTGAGTGGTTCTGTGTCCCCATTTCACAGCAGGGAGAACCAAAGCCTAAAGGAGTCCAGGCGGGGTCACAGAGCTTGGAGACGGGGAGCCATGATTCCTGCACTGGCCAACAGCTCAAGTCTTCATCCTTTGGTACAGTCCTAGCTGCTTGTCCCGCCCAGGCCCTTGGGAGCCCCTGTATCATGCGTGTGTCCAGATTAGAGGCACGACATCTGTGTGTGCCCCCTGGTCCGTGGCTAGAGCCTCTAGAACGTGGACTAGGCATTATTCACCTTTGCCTCCCCAGGCCAGGCAAGGACCAGGGGACACTTGGGAAAAAGCTAACTGAAGGGACCTTCCAGCGTGATCGGGCGGATATCCCTGAAGCCATCCTTCTTGAGGCCCTTGCCCACAGCCAAGAGGGGAACAGAAGCCCGGGATGTGCCTCGGGTGCTGGCTTTCTAGCTCCAGCGGGCAGCAAGTCACAATTTTTTTTCTTTTTTCCAGCAACATCTCTGTGAAAACTCAAGCGTCCTGCAGCATCTAGAGCTGAGGCAGGCCCTTGCTTTGGCCTCTACCATCCTGCCTCCCTCCTCCCCTCCCGCCTACCCTAACAGCCAGGTAATTGGAAAAAAGAGGTAAAGCCTCTTAAAAATTTCCGATGAAAATGGGTGGAAGTCACTCCTGCGTCATGGAAAATAAAAGCACTCCTGGTTTCCCGCTCCCTTCCCTCTCCCCTCCCCACCCCTGCCTGGTTTCTGTTCCAGATGGGGATTGTTCTTGTTTGGAGAGGGCCCGGTGGCTGCATGGCCTGCAATGATGGGACGGGAATGGCTGGAGGAGGAAATCCTTCTCTTGTGGGACCCTTACCAAAAATATGACTGGTCTTTGTCCAGAGGACAAGCAGTAGATATATTAATAGAAACAACATGTTTTATTTTATTTTTTAAAATTTTTTAATTTTTTTTAAGATTTATTTTATTTTATTTTTTATTTTTTTGTCAGAGAGACAGAGCGAGAGCGAGCACAGGCAGACAGAGAGGCAGGCAGAGGCAGAGGCAGAGGGAGAAGCAGGCCCCCTGCTGAGCAAGGAGCCCGATGTGGGACTCGATCCCAGGATGCTGGGATCATGACCTGAGTCGAAGGCAGCTGCTTAACCAACTGAGCCACCCAGAAACAACATGTTTTATAAGTGCAGAGAATCAGTTAATAAATATTGCTCAATAAATAAATATCAGTTAATAAATATTGCTTAAGCACAGCCCTCATGCTCCAGTCACTTGTGCCTGCAGTCGGGGGCCTCCAGTATTCAGGAGCCTGCTCTGCCATTACTTGGCTGTGTGACCTTGAGCCAATCACAACCTCTCTGGGCATCAGACTCATCGTCTGCAAAAGGTCAAAGGTGAGGGTTCGCTTGAATCCATTCTCCAAGAATTGCTCTCAGGATCAAGTGGAATGTGAAATGGGTACCCAGGCATCCTTTGCAAACTCTACAGATGCGTACAGGTTACATGAGACAGCTCTGTGCGTGCCACGCCTTCTGAACTCGTTTTCACTTGCTGTCTCCTATTTACTCCCATCCTAACTCAGCAGCTCTGCTCTATTGTGCTCCCCCGTCCCGAGTATAGCCCACTCATTTTCAGATCTCTGGGCATTTACTGGTTGGCAAGGGGTCAGACCTAGCCATGCCTCAGAAATTCATCACAGTTAAGAGCAAGACTGTCAAGGCAGAAACCGAGCTCCCAGTATCAGCTGTTGTGAGCCCTCGAGCAAGCTACTTCCCCTCTCTGTGCCTCAGTTTCCCCACCTGAAAAAGTGGGATGGATAATAGCTCTTGTCCCATAGGACAGGCTGTGGGAAGGGAATTCATCAATCCACATGAAGGGCTTAGAACTCTGCCTGGCATGTTGTGGGGTCTGGATCAACCCTCCACCTCCTTGGCTCTTGGCTTGGATTCTATTGATCTGGAGAGTGAGGACAGAACACCCAGGAGACGCAGAGGCCTGGGGACAAGGCCGAGGGGTAGGGGAAGGAAGACAGGGAGCTGGAAAGGCAGAGTGAGAGGAGAAAATCCAGCAGACTGAGTTTCGAGCAGCTCAGATGGGGAAGGAGAGGCTGGGAGCGGCGGACACCCTACTCTGTGACTGAGAGCTCGGTCTCTGTTGAAGATCGGTGAATATTGATTGATTATGTACAAGATCTGGTCCTTGTTACTGGGAGTTTGTGATCTAGGCAGGAAGGCAAAGGAAACCCGTGAAGAGCTGTGAGGTTGCCTCGCAAGAGCGAAACCAGGCAGCGCACGCTTCAGTGTCAAAGCAGCGGCCCTGACAATTAGAAGGGAGGAGTCAGAAGTGGGCAAGGCTCCGGCGGGCTCGGGGCACGGCCTGGCACACGGAGGTGTGCGTTGAGCAGAGCCCCTGGGAATGGTCAGGACTCGGCTCCCTGCTTTCTGCACTGCAGACCCTCCTCTTGGATTCATTTTCACGGTGATTGAAAGTGACTCTGGGTCTGGGCTCTGGCGTGTTTATAAATGTCTTTATTTTCCCCTGTCATATAAGTGATTTTTAGCTAGGCATAGGATTCTAAGTTCCAGAGACTTTCCCACGGCAGTTAGAAGGGATTGTCCCGTGGTCTTTCAGCACTTGTGACTGATGTGATTTCTGACCCTATCGAAACTCCTTTTCTTTTCTCCTTCCCCTCCTCTCCCCTCCCCTCCCCTCCCCTCCTCTCTTCTGTTCTCTTGAGAGAGAGTGTGTGGTGCTCCATCTCACAACACTGAGATCATGACCTGAGCCAAAACCACAAGTCAGACGTTTAACCCACTGAGCCACCCAGGTGCCCTGAAACTTATTTCCTTGTAGGGAATCAGCTTTTTACCTCTAAAATCTTTTAGAAAATTCCCTTAGCATTTGTAGATTTCATCAACCTGAGTTGTTCTTCGTTCATGGGCCATTCAATCTGAAGACATGTGGGTTTTTTTCCAGTCTGGGGAGTTTTTCTCTTACTATTTATTGGATTATTTCTTTCTTTGAGTTATTTCTGCTCTTTAAGACAGGTATGGGAGTCTCTGGATCTGTCTTCCACGTCACAACTTTTTTCCCATTCCCCATCCCCTCCTAACTCTTTACCCTTCTATGCTTTTATATTATCCAGCCCATCTCCCCACTTCCTTTTTCATAACTGCCTGTTTCTCGGGCTTAGTTTGGGTTCTCCAGTAAGAACCCCCCCCCAAAATTATTTGAGTTCAAGTGGCTTATCTGGGGGATGACACCAGAAACTACCTGTAGACCAGTGGGGAAGTGAGACAGGGAAGTGAAGGCAGCCAATGACGGATGCACCAGTGAGCCCTGGACAGCCCCGTAGAACATGCCTCTCAGAGCTACTCCAGGGGTGAGAGAGCCGGGGTACTTATACCGACTCCCACTGGTCATTGGTTGAGGGCTTCTCCTAGTGGAGGGGGTGTTAATTCCTCAGCACTTCAAGCATGCCACGCAAAGAGCACTCTGGAGGCTCAAGGAGGGAAAAGGCCTCAGGCAAAGAAATGCAGGCACAGTGAACCAAAATGGGAAAGATGAGGGGACATGGTTAGGACATCGACTATGTCTCCTTTCATGGGTGTGTTAGTCATCTCATTTTCCTTGGAAGACATTGAACAGCTTTTGTTAAACTTCCTTCTGTTTCCTCGAATGCTTCTCTTTAATAGTTTTGCTTTTACTGGGACGCCTGGGTGGCTCAGTTGGTTGAGCAGCTGCCTTCAGCTCAGGTCATGATCCTGGCATCCTGGGATCGAGTCCCGCATCGGGCTCCTTGCTTGGCGGGGAGCCTGCTTCTCCCTCTGCCTCTGCCTGCCACTCTGTCTGCCTGTGCTCGCTCTCTCTCTCTCTCTAACAAATAAATAAATAAAATCTTTAAATAATAATAATAATTTTGCTTTTACTGATTTCAGGGAAGTTTGTTGCATGCCTGGGGCCAATGGCAATGAAGAGAAAAAGTGGGGGAGTATGTTCTAGAAGCTATCTTTTGGAAGTAGGGGGCCTCAGACTGTTCTAGATTTTACCAGCTGCCTGGGACTCTGCCTGATCTCTTGCTTTTCCCACCCAAAAAGCCTTTGCTCCCTACTACTGGACAAAGGACAGGGTCCACTGCCAGCTGTTCTGGATGTCTGTTCTTAACCACCCCGATAATGACCTCAAGACTCTTCCTGCTCCTCAAATCCATTGTCCAAGACTCAGAACTCCCACTTCTCACAGCCTTCCTCTTTGACACATGTTTTGGGCTGTGGTTCCCTTAATAAATCAATTCTCTATGTTCTCTGTCCTTCTGAGATTCCTCAACATCAGTGGGCAGTTGGCTTTTGGCTCTCAGGTTTCAAGTCCTGTTAAGAGTTTACTGTTCTTAAATACTCCTTTTCTGTCATTTCCAGGGATCGAGGATGAAAGTAGCCATAAGAACCTATGTGCAGTCTAGCATATGGACCCAACCCCCAAGAAAGATAATTTTTCAAACCATTACTGAGTGTTATAAAATCTACTCCTGCCACCAACACGGCTGCCCACGCTTGGCATCTCATCAAGAGCCTACAGTAAGGGTTTGGATGTCACAGTCATGTTTCCTTCTAATGTGCCATGCTGATAAACTGCATCGAGGCAATTTATGCTTTTCAGATGGGATCAGGCGCATTCAGGGTGGTATGGCTGTAGATCAATGTATGCTTTTCCATAATGGCTGTAGCTGTATCTGCCATCCTGCATCCTTACATACCCTTAACGTTCCTTCCAGGGAGTGGTAGGGTCTATGTCTTGTCTCCTTGAACTTTCTGTTTTATGGCAGAAATCACTCTCTAGCTTCTGGGGCTGAATTTTGACAATGCCTGGCACTTCCCCCCTTGCTCTCTGGGGACAATGACACTTGAAACCCAGCCACCATGCTCCGAGGAAGCCCAAATTATCCCGCATGGAGAGGCCACTTGCAGCTCAGCTGACATCCCAGCTGACAGGAGGCCTCAGCTGCTGCACCTGTGAATGAAGCCATATCTTGATGAATCCAGACCTTACCTGGCAAGTCAGTCCCGGTTTTTGAATCTTCCCAGCTGAGGTCCCAAACATGGTGGGCCAGAGGTAAGCTGTCCCAGCTGTGCCCCGTCCAAACTCCTGACCCAGAGAATCCATGAACATTATCAAATGGTTGTTTGACACTTCCAAACTTAAAGTTAGACAACCCAAAATAATCACTGGGACACGAGCCATGAAGGGCTCAGTTGGCATGAGGACCATTTTCATATTGTTATCTTTCCCCGGAATGCCATCGATTCTCTTTTTTTACCTGGGTAATTCCTCCTCATTCTTTAAGAGTTAGCTCAAACTCCATCCCTGTAGAGACTTCCTTGATCAGTCTAGCCCATAAGGATCTAATTCCGCCTTGGAGGCTAAGGAACATCCTTCCAGTTCTCTAGAGGAGGTAGCATGGTGTAGTAGAAATGTGGAAATCTAGTTTTGACATCTGAAATATTTAGCAATCTACTCCCAGTACTACCACTGACCAGCTGTATGATCTTGGGAAGGTCGCTTCATCAGCAGTATCGTTGAAAAGATTAAATGAGATGATGTGTGTTATCCCTCTGGACAATCACAGATTGTCAACGATCAGACAGCCAACAATTATTTATTGAACGCTGTTGTGAATATCTAGTTCTGTGTAACATTCCACCTCCAAAACCCAGTGGCTTGAAATAATAACACCCACTTATTTAACTCTTGGAACTTCAGTTTAAACAGGGCTGTGTGGGACAGCCCATGTCCATTCCCAGCATGCAGGGTGACTCAGCTGGGGAGAGAAGATCCATTTCCAAGATGGCTTACTCCCATGGTGGATATGTTAATGTAGGCTGTTGGCTAGGGTACCTCCCAGTTCCTCTTTGTGTGGGCCTCTCCTTAGGGCTACTTGGGTTTCCTTCCAACAGGGAAGCTGAGTTTCAGGAGTGAGTGTTCCAAGAAACCCAAAATAGAAACAGATGGTCTCTTAAGACTTGGATGCAGAAATGAGCACAGGGTGGCTTCTGCCATATTCTATCCGTCAAAGCAGTCAGAAGGCCCACCCAACCCAAGGGGGAGGAACATAGACCCCACCTCTCAATAGAAGGACTATAAGAGATTTTGACCTTGTGTCATGTGTCACAAAGAGGTACATCTGCATGCTCCACAGTTGTATTATAGCATAAAACAGAGACGCTGCCCATCTCTTGGAAACTAGACTCCATAGTACTATTCGTTTTGCTAGATTTTCTTGTATCTTGGGTCTTCAGCTAGCCTGAAAATATCTTCCAGAGTAAGGTTTTGTCTTCTTTATCTTTGTACCCTTGACACTTGACACACTGACTGGCATGTTGTTCATGAACAGGGAATATTGCTGAATTAAATTCCACTGTGTGGAATCGGATCATGAGAAAACAGCAGATGGAAACAAGCCAAGAGCACAAGGAAAGAGGCACAGCATCATTACTCATTAGGGAAATGCAAATCAAAACCACAGTGAGATACTACTTCATTAAAAAAGACCAAAAATCACAAGCATTGGTGAAGATGTGGAGAAATCGGACCCCTTTTCAGTTGTTCTTGGGGATGTAAAATGACACGAGTGGCTTAGCAAGCAGTGGGGCCGTTGTTCAAAAACTCAAATGTCCAGTTCCCATATGACTCAGCAATTCTACTCCTAGTTATAAACCCAAGAGAAACAAAAACATATATGCACACAAAAACTTATATGTCAATATGCATGAGACCATTATTCACAGTAGCCAAAAAGTGGAAACAACCCAAATGTCAATCAACGGATGAATGAATAAGTAAAATGTGGTCCATCCAATGGAATAGTCCAATACAATGGAATAGCATTTCGCCTTAAAAAGCAATGAAATCCTGGGGCACCTGGGTGGCTCAGTCGGTTAAGCATCTGACTCTTGGTTTCAGCTCAGGTTATGATCTTGGGGTGGTGAGATCTAGCCCCATATAATGTTCCATGCTGGGCGTGAAGCCTGCTTGAGATTCTCTCTTTCCTTTCCCTCTGCCCCTGCCCCCTGGCTTGCATGTGAGTGTGCTCTCTAGCTCACTCTCTTAAAAAAAGACAAAGAAAAGAAAAGAAATCCTGATACAGCTCCAACGTGGATGATATGGATGAACCTGGAAGACATTATTTTAAGTGAATTAAGCCATACACGAAAGGACATGTGTGTGTGTGTGTGTGTGTGTGTGTGTGTGTGTGTGTATTTTTTAACTATTCTACTTATATGGAACATATACAATATTTACTGTATTCTTGCACTTATATGGGGGTCCATGGAATAGTCAAATGCACAGATTAGAAAGTAGAACCCTGTTTGCCAGGGGCTGAGGGAGAGGAATAGGGATCTATCCTTTTAAGGGGGACAGAGTTTCAACATAGGATGATGGAAACATTCTGGAGATGGGTGTGCTAATGTTTGCATGACAGTGGAGAGATGCTTAAAGCCACTGACCTGCACACCGAAAACCAGCTAAAACGGAAGTCTTAGGCACATATTACTAAAGCAAAAAAAAAAAAAAAAAAAGAGCTTTAAAAACTATACAGAAACAAAAGAAGGAATGAAGCAGTGACTGACACCTGCTACGACACAGATGAACCTTAAAAAGTTGATGCTGGGGACGCCTGGGTGGCTCTGTCCATTAAGTGTCTGTCTTCATCTTGGGTTGCGATCTGAGGGTCCTGGGATCGAGTCCTGCGTCGGGTTCCTTGCTCAGTGGGGAGCCTGCTTCTCCCTCCCCCTCTGTCTGCTGCTCCCCTTGTTACTTATTCTGTCTCTCTCTCTCTCTCTGACAAATAAATAGATAAAATCTTCAAAACAAAACAAAACATGATGCCATGTGGAAGAAGCCAGGTCTCGAAAGATCACAGACCCTATAATTCGGGTATGTGGGACGGCCAGAGAAGGCAGATCCAGAGAGACACAGAATGGATCGGGGGTGGAGAGAGGCTGCCAGTCCGCACTGAGCTTCCTGCTGGGGCGATTAGACTGTTCTGAAGTTAGGATTTATTAAAAATTTATAGCCCGCCTTGATTTACTTTACATAACTTGCAGCCAAGGAGACCTGTTTCCAGGAAGCCAGGAAGATGGGAAGCAAAAGGACAGAAGCTGAAAAAGACATCCCCAGCCCCGTGTCTTCACAACGTACTTTCGAATTATGAAAGCAGGACATGCTAATCAAAACTCATGACTAATATAGAGATATAACTGAAAAGCCTCTTGACTCTCACCCCTCAGAGGTGACCACTGTTACGATATTGCGAGCCTCTGGGTCCATGAGGGTGTTTTGGTTTCAAGGTGCCAGCCCCGGTGAAGGCGGGCAGGGATGGGGTTCGTCAGAATGGTGCGAGTTTGCTCAGTTTGGAGATCCCGGGGCTCCCAAATCAGAAGCCGAGCTGCAGTCTCAGGAGGGCCCCACAGTCGCAAGAGGCAGCTCCAGTCACGTCTCCTCAATGGCCGAGGCACTGCAGCCCGGAGTCAGACCTCCCGGGGAAGATGGACAGCTCAGGAGGGCCCGCGCCAGGCCTGACTTGTGATCGGACAAGCTTGGCTGTCCAGAACCATCGCCGTGGCTGAGAAAACCTGGTGCCGTGCTTGGCCAAGCCTGAGTCCCATGCTCCAGCCCTGGGGACAGAGGGAGGAATAGAGTCCAACCCAAACCACCGGCACAGAATGTGGGGGAAGAATCTGTTCTCAGAAGGGGATCTGGGTGCTATTTCCAGAAGAGGCCAGAATGAATGTCTCTGGACAAGCAGAAGCAACAGGTGTCTCCTATGGTATCCTTCTAGATGGCAGATAGGGCTGCGCTGGAGCTGGATCCAGGTGTAGATAAAGACAGAATAACTAACATCCGTATGTACACACAGAAATATATTTTTTTAAGATTTTATTTATTTATTTGACAGACAGAGATCACACAAGTAGGCAGAGAGGCAGGCAGAGAGGAGAGGGGAGAAGCAGGCTCCCTGCTGAGCAGAGAGCCCGATGCGGGACTCGATCCCAGGACCCTGGGATCATGACCCGAGCCGAAGGCAGCGGCTTAACCCACTGAGCCACCCAGGCGTCCCCACACAGAAATATATTTATAATAACACACCATTCTGTAACCCGCCTTGTTTCCTTCAACAACGCTCTGAGGACATGCCCGTCTCATGACTCCGTTGGTCTTTCCTTATCAGTACACACAGATCTACTCCATTCTTTTAAAATACCTCTTTACAGGGGCCCCTGGGTGGCTTAGTTGGTTGGATGTCTGACTCCTGGTTTCAGCTCAGGGTCGTGGTCTCAGGCTCGTGGGATCGAGCCCTGTGTCAGGCTACACGCTCAGGAGAAGTCTGCTTGTCCCGGCTGCTCCCCCTACTTGTGCTCTCTCTCTTGATAATAAATAACAAACTCTTTCAAAAAAATAAAATGCCTCCTCACGGTCGAATTGTTCAGATGTGCCCTCATCGATTTAGTCCTCCTATTGGTGGCTCCCTAGGTGGCCTCCCTGTGCTCCCAATCCCACTCACCCCTGCGGGAACAGTCTTGCTTGCATATTCTAGCAGACCCTATGTGCAAATATTTCAGTAGGATGGATTCCTAGGAATGACATTTCTGGGCTAAAGGGCATATCCTTTTTCTTACTTTCATAATCTTCCCTGGCTCTTTAGACCATTCCCCTCCTTCCTCCTGCCCTACTGCCCCTCCCGAGAGCTTCCAGATGAGACCAAGCTCCAGGGTTTGGCTCCAGCTCGGGCCGTCAGGAACTCCAGCTTTGTCCTCCTGGGCAACAAATGACCTCAAAATTCACTGACTTATAACAACCACCATTTTCTTGTAACTCGTGGCATTTGGGGTCAGGAATCGGGGCAGGGCTTGGCTGGGTGAGTCTTCTGCTTCCCATAGTGGCAACGGTGGTCACGGGGTGCGAGGGAGGGGCATTCAGTGGGAGGCTGGGCTGGGCTGGGCTGGGCTGGAGAGTGTCACGTGGCTTCATTCCTATGTCGGGCACCTTGGCGAGGACGTCCGGATGGCTGGGCTCAGTGGAGAGCCTTTTCCTCCCCATGTGTTCTCCCCGGCAGGGTAGTTAGACTTTCACATGGTGACTCATGCTCCACGAGAACGAGGCAGAGCTGCGAGTCCACCCAAGGTCATTGTCATGTTTGCCGTGTTCTATTGGTCAAAGCAGTCATGGTCCAACCTGGACTCAAGGGGAGGGGAAATCCCATGGCTGAATGGCAGGGGCAGTGAGCGCACCTACAGAGAGAGGAGGAATTTATCCTCCCCCACTGCAGCATAAATAGGTATTTGTTTCATTAGACATAATGTACACTACATGTACAAACGGGAACATCCTAAATTAGGGAGCACATTTGGCCCCTAGGGTTTTAGGGGAAAGGTTGTAGGTCCCTCTTATGTGCCCCCTTCTACAGAATACATTTTAGAAACAGGCTCAAAGAGGTAACACTTCAAAGACTTGAAGCTAAGAGAAATGTCTCATTAGCATTATTCATACCCTGGTCCCTAGCATGGAGTCCAATAGCCCATTCATAGATGAGTGCGTGACTTTAGAATGAGTGTCATTCAGCTGGCAGGTGGCAGAGTCAGAACACGAATTCGAGTCTTAGCCCCAGGCCTCACGCTGTTTCCCCCGCAGTGCCCCGAGGGGGTGTCCACAATCAGCGGCAGGTCCACCCACTCTCCAAGGAGCCTCCGACCGGCTCCGTGACTCCGTGAAATCAGGGCAGGGGGCAGCATGCCTGGGATGCAGCTTCAAGGCCAGAGGAGAAGAGCTAATGGACCGGCTACCATCACCGAAGACCATCAGGGAGGAGCGGAATTTAAGCCTAAGGGCAGCCAAGGAAAGCCCTCTCCCCCAAGCCCCATCCTACCCTCCCCGGCCATCAGGACTGCTTTAAGACCAAAGCTTTCCCATGCATCACACCAAACGTTTCTGGAGTGGGCGTGTAAATTCTAAGGAGGGGTCCCTCAAGGTCAGAAAACATACAATCAGCTAGAAAGAGGGATTTCTGGCTCAAAAATAATAGTCCATTAAACTTCAGAATACCTTTGGTTCTCATCAGGGGCAGGCTTGTGCTTCTTGGGAATGTAATCCCATCTACATGCTGTAGGGATGCTACAAATGAGGCCTTGCACCGCCTGGCTCAGAATCCTAACCCAGTACCAGAACAACAAAAACCCACGAACTCCAATCCAGCTGGAATTTCGGATAAACAACAACACATTTTTAGCATTTGCATGCCCTCTGCAACATTTAGGACATATTATTCATTATTTCCATTATTGTTGAATATGTCTTTTGTTTGTTTGTTTGTTTTTAGATTTTATTTATTTATTTGACAGAGAGAGTGAGCACAGGCAGACAGAGAGGCAGGCAGAGGCAGAGGGAGAAGCAGGCTTCCTGCCGAGCAAGGAGCCCGATGTGGGACTCGATCCCAGGACCCTGGGATCATGACCTGAGCTGAAGGCAGCTGCTTAACCAACTGAGCCACCCAGGCGTCCCCCATTATTATTGAATATGTCTTATATATTGATTCGGATATATTAATACTGAAAAATAGTGTGTTGCTTTTCTGAAATTTGAATTTAAATGGTCATCCTGTATTTTATCTGGCAGGTGCAAGGTTCTGATTGCTCAAGGTCTGATGACGTCTTCAGGAGAGGCTCCGTATCTCAAGATTCTGGTTTGTTTATTCAGAGAAAGGCCGCCAGCAGGTCCCGCGCACCTAATGCCCAGCACAGAGAGGGAACTTGGTAAACATTTACAGAATGACTGTGCGCCCGTGTGTCCTCCTGGGTTGCCAGGCCCTGTGACCACAGATCAGAAGTGTGGAGTCAAGGGCTGTGATTGAGGAGAGTCTGGATGAGGGAGCCTATGCTACCTGGGGTTTGGGCCGGGGGGGAGATCAGGAAGGGCTTCTAGAAAGATGTTAGACCTGACATGAGTAGAATGGGGACATCAGGAGCCGCTTATGCTTCTAGAGTAAGGTGAGACCTGACATAAGTAGGACAGAAGAAGAGGAAGCTCAAGCAAAGGCAGGGAAGCTTGAGAAAGGTTTCTGAGCTGCCCATAATGGGGCTGGCAGGAGCCAGCCAAGCCAGGAGGGTGTGCGGAAGGCTATGTCCTCTGCAGGGGGCAGGAGCAGCAGAGGAACAGAGCATAAGCTCACCGGACAATGAAATAATAACTTAATCCCAACGTAGGGATTGTGATATTATGTTTTTTCATATGCTCACCCTGCCCAAAATAATCCTTGGCTATTACTATACACACATCTTTATCGCACCAACAGAGAGGTTAATACCCAGTCTGACCACAGCTGCCACCTGGTGGTGGTGCTTGTAAGGACACCCCGCCGGAAAACCACCGGGCCTGGATTTGATTACTAACTTCGTTCTTGCCACAGTGATGATGGCGATGGTGACCATGATGACGATGATGGTAAGATATCATTTATTGAGCTCCTACAGTGTGTAGGATACATCACATACATTAGTTCATTTAGTGCTTGCAATAATCTTTCAAAGTAGGTATTTTTGTTCCCATTTAACAAAGGAAACCAAGCCTCAGAGAGGTCTAGTAACTTCTCAAGGTCACACAGCTGTGAAGACAAGGATCCAATTTAAACTCCAATCTTTCTAGCCCAAAAGCCCATATATTTGCCATTATGCAATGGAACCAAATCCAATAACATGCCGCTGTACATTTAAAGTAATAAAATTACAAAAACAAGATACTCATGATATTTGTGGTAGGCAGCCTTCTAAAACTGCTCTAGTGATCCCTGCCTCCTGTCATTTTAGGCCCTCGGTAATGTCCTCCCTCAAGTGTGGGCCAAGCTTAGTCACTTGTTTCTTAGAATATGGCAGAATGGAAGGGATCTAATTTCTGAGGTGAGGTTATAAAAAGGGATGCCATTAATGAAATACCATGTCACATTCCCTGGGATGGTTATCATGAAGCCAAAACAAAACAGGAAACAACAAGTGTTGGCAAGGATGTGGAGAAATCGGAACCCTTGTGCCTTGCTGGTGAGAATGTAAAATGGCACTGCGGCCATGGAAAACAATATGGCAGTTCCTCCAAAGGTTAAGTATAGAATTACCGTATGATCCAGCAAGTTCCACTCCTAGGTATCTATCCAAAGGAACCGAAAGCAGGGACTCCAGCAGATATTTGCACACCCGTGTTCACAGCAGCCAAGGGATGGAAGCCACCCAGCTGTCCATCGGCAGATGAGTGGATGAACACGGTAGGGTCTATGCATACAGCGGAATATTATTCAGTCCCCAAAAGGAGGACGTTCTGATACGTGCTGTAATGTGGATGAAGCATGAAGACCTTATACTAAGTGAAATAAATCAGCCACAAAAAGTATTATCTGGCTCGACCTGCAAGACTCCTCTCCTATTTCACCAGTGAGAAAAGTTAATTCGTGGAGCTACAGAATAGCACAGAGGTTGCCAGGGGCTTGGGGAGGGGAGGAATGGAGTTAGTGTTTAGTGGGGACAGATTCTCCGAGAAGATGAGAAACCCCTGGGGATGGACAGCAGTGATGGTTGTGCAGGAGTATGAATGTGCGCAATGTCACAAAACCGCACACTTAACAATGGCTAAAATGGTTAGTTTTGTGTTATGCACATTCAGGCATGATGATGCAAAATCATTAATATGTTCTAGAAGTGGGACTTCTATCTTGCTGGCCTCCTCTCTCTCCCACTGCTGCCTTTGATGAAGCCAGCAGCCGTGTTGGGAGCTGCCCCAAGGAGAGGCCGATGCCAAGGAACGGGAGCCCTCACTCCAACCGAGCCTGCCCCTGGGGGAACTTAGAAGGGGGTTCTGCCGCAGGTGATCTCGGGAGGAGGGTGGTCCCAGCCGGCACCCTGACTGCTGCCGTGAGAGAGACCTAGAGCTGGAGGGAGACCTAGACCTAGAGCGTCCGGGGCCTTGACCCACAGAAACCACGACATAACACGTGTGTGTTTTCTGGAGACATTTGTGACGCGGCAGGAGCGCCAACACAGTTCTTGGCATGTCCAGCCTCACTCCTTTTGCTGGTCAGATTCGGCGGCGTTTCCAAAGGTGCATGATCAGGTATGATAGAAGGACCAAGACTGATTCAAGAAGACAGTGTCTAGTGGGAAGCGCCCAGACATCGGAGCCAGACTGCTGGTCCGTTGTTTAGGGGCTCTGCCAACTCCTAGCTGTGTGACTTTGGTCAAGTTACTTCACCTCTCTGTGCCTCGGTTTCCCTTGTCAATCGGAGTTAACGAGTATGTTCCCCATAGGTCGCTGTGAAGATTATAATTACTCTTGTTTTTAAAGATTTTGTGAATTTATGTATCAGAGAGAGAGGGAGAGCACAAGCAGGGGGAGCAGCAGAGGGAGAGAGAGAAGAAAGCTCCCCACTGAGCAGGAAGCCTTACGCGGGGGTCGATCCCAGGACCCTGAGATCATGACCTGATCTGAAGGCAGAGCCAGCCAGGAGCCCCAAGATTGTTATTACTTGTAGAGCACTCAGGACAGTGCCTGGCCTAGTTTATTTCACAGGATTGTTTGGAGGAGTAGTATTGGAATAGAGATGGTTAATAAGGGGAAAAAAGCAGATGAGAAAAATAACATGATCTCAGTTTAATTAAAAGAATTATACAGGTGCGTGCTCAAATGTTACTGCACAGAAAATACCTGAATCATTTATCACAGAATCAGGGGACACAGTGGAAACTGGTGATGAAAAGCTCACACTAACTAGAACCAGGTGGGGTGAAAATCCCCATCGCATCCCTTCCTAGCTGTGGGGCTGGGAGTAAGTCACCTACCTTCTCTGTGCCTATTTCCTCAGCGGGAACTTGGAGATCGTGGTAACTATCTCCATACCAAATGTGGTTGCTGAGGATATACGGGCAACATGCACGATGCCCGGCATACAGTAGGCACTTCATAAATGCTAGCTACTGCAGTCTGCAGAATTATGGATGATTTTAAGGTTTTCTTTACGCTTCTGTGGAATTCCCCAAAGTTTCTACCTCGGTTGTACATCGCTTCCACATCTCTGGGGAGAAGTGTTAGAACAGCCCAGGGCAAGTGCCTGGCACAGAACCACCTCCTGAGACGTCACCTCCCGGCCGGCAAGCTCCTTCCCTCTCTGACGCCCTGTGAGAAGGGCGCTGAGGGTCCGGTCCCTGGTCACCACTGCAGGGTGTGGACTATGTGTGGCCAGAGGGATGGCCACCCACAGAAGAAGGAGTTTGGGGCGAGTGCATGAACTGCGTGCATGAACTGCGGGAGGAAGAAGGGGCTCTCGGTGAACCCCACCGGCGTGTTCTCCGGGAGGCGTGTGTGGGACCTTCTGCCTCCACGGTCACTGCAGAAACCAGCTAAGAGAACCGGATGGAATCTAGCAGGTGAGTGCATGGGAGCTCCCTGTAAGACAGATTCAGCTCTGCTGCTTGTTGAAAATGTTCTTAGTAAGATGCTGGAAAAATGACTAGCTGGGAGGGTGGGCGCTGGGGAAAAGAGAGAGAATGGGCAGGGTCTGAGGGAGGCCACAGAAACCAACCGTGGACCCAGGCGTTGCACGTAATTTAGAGCAACTGAGTCACTGGGGTGGTCCTCCAGGCTGGCCTCCTTGCTTTCCAGATGCGGAAGCCTCCACTGTCTCATGTCACCTGGCCAGGAGCAATGGCAACGTTTTTGTCACAGTAACAAGCTGCCTCGAGGCTCTTTCCCAAGGCGTCCTTCTCATGCAGAATGTTCTCTGTGCTTCTGACTCCCCCAGATGGGAGCAGGCCAGGGCAGGTGGCACGGAGGGGCTGGAGGGTGACCGCCTCCCCCATGCAGGGAGAACTCCCCCAGTCCTCAAAGAGCTGGAGAAGGGTGGTTGCCACAGGGATGGGCCAGCCCTGCTCGGAATAAGCGTGCTGTGTGGAGGCCCCCTCACGTGCTTCTGGCAGAAGGGAGATGCTAGAAGGCCTCTCCGGAAGTGCTGAGGGCAGCTTCTGGGGTCATCATGAGCCCATCACTTTCGCAGAGTCCCTGCCCACACTCACGCAGCAACTCACCGAGGAGATAGACCGGTGGGGAGCAACAGTTAGAACCAGGCGCCGGTCTGGACACGCTTGGCTCCCACCCCCGCTCTGTACTTGCGCCCCCTGCAAAATGGCAGGTCGCCTCGCCAGGCCTTCGGGAAGTGAGTGAAGACGACACACAACAGGCTCGGCACATGTCTTGCGTGTGGAAGGCAAATGACCCGTAATACACTGGTGTGTTGTTTATTTATTAGCTTTTATATAAGAATCCCCTCTTAGCAGCTCTTACAGGGCAGGTGGCATCCTCTCTGAACTCCAGGTTCCTCCTCTGGGACAGAAGACAAGTAACTCTCACCTCAGAGGTTGTGGCGAGAACGTGGGGTTCATGATGCGAGGTGCCTGGCTCTCGGCCAGAGAGGACAGAGAGCTGGTGGCCACGCTCATTCCCAGCTGAGCTCCGAGGTCGCCTTGGCATTCTTGTCAGTGCGTGAGCGAAGCTTAGGGTGCAGAGGAGCCAGATTTGCCATCACTGGCCTGAGCTCAATGAGTACTCATCTCCCATGATCCTTCTCGCTCATGTTTCTTTCCCCAGTAACTGGCCTCCCGGTATTGGCCTGGCGTGGTCAGCGTTCGGACTTGGAAGAGGCTATGCTCAAAAGATAGGTCCCCATGGATGACGCAGGACTCCAGAGACATGTTAACATGGCGGCTCCTATCATCTAGGAAATCCTTGGGTTTCCCAGGGAAAAAAAGCAGAGAACCTTAGAGAGGGTCAGGGTTTCCCATAAGTGTGGGAACAAGGATTGAGATTCCAGGAACTCTGAGTCCCCCACATCCCCGATCGGACTGAAATTTCTCCTTCAAAGCTTTATACCTTGGCCTTTATACATTTTGAAAATGAAAATGCCTAGGAATATTCTATAAGCTCTTGTAGTTATTCTGTTATCAGGAGGACAGAACTGGCTTTGAAAGTTCTGAGTATATCAAGGATTGCAGAAAACTATGAAGAACAGAATTAGTTCTGAAAATAGAACTTGACCCTTGGAATTCTAGAACAAGGGCTGAATGTAAGGGTGGGCAGCAATGAGTTCAAATATAAGCCAGTACACAATTAGTCGCGTGAACTTGGACAAGTCCCTTAACCTCTCTGAACCCAAAATTTCTTCTATGTAAAATCTGAGTAACAATACTAAAGCTCCCCCCTTCCTTTAAAATCCACTACCAAATGAACTAATGGACAGAAAATGTTTCATAGTCAATTTCCCACTAGAGAGTGGGTGGCATATTACAAAGACTCAGTTCCCAGAGAAACCCAACTCTAACGAACTGAAGCTGTATAAAGGAATTTTGGCTCCTGTAATTAAAAACCAGAGATGGAAAGGCTTCAGGCTTAGCTGGATCCAGGAAATGAAACCATATTTTCCTGGCTGTCTCACCAATCCCTCCTTTCCATAGGAGATTTTTCTTTTGCATATAATTTCTTTCTTAGGGTGAGGGAAGATGACCCCAGCTGCATTTCCTCCTAGCTTCACAACTCCACGGCAAAAGAGAACTTCTCCACCCCCTCCCCCCACACCCATACATCACCTTATCAATCCCAGGGAAAACTTGAAAAGGCACCGTTCTGATCACGGGCCTCCCTTGGACCAATCATTGTTGTTGCGAAATGGAATGTAGTGGTCGAAGGGTCTGAGTTATTTACCTAACCCATAAGGAGGGGTGGGTGGACTTTCCCCCTTACAGCCCCGTGAAACCTACACGTCTGGGGGAGGGGGGCAGGTGTGAAGGTTCTGGATAGTTGCAAACCAGAGCTGGCCAGGCTGGGTCTCTGCAGAAGTCCCCAGTTCCCCCATGAGAAGAGATAAGGTCAAATGAGCTTGGGCTGTCATATGGTCCTTCAAGCACTTGGGGAATAGCAGAGGCAGTATCTGCTGTGTGCCGTATTTTCTGTATGCCTGCCACGTTTTCAACATTTTGTAATATTTGAGAAATTTCCATCTCCCCGTGGAGGAGGTGGGACACAGGAACATCAGCTTTCCAGGCTTCCTTGAAACCAAGGCACCTGGAAGCCACGGCACCTGGGCAGGACCTGGCTCCACCAGTCAGATGCCCAGGGGAGACTATAAGAAAGTGAGAACCCAGGGAAGGAGGCTCAGTGTGGTGAGGGTGGCTACAGGCCTGCAGTTTGGGGCAAGTTCTTGGTGCAGAAATGTCCTAGCAGAGCGACAGCGTGCTGGTGTTTTGCTCATCCAGCTGTCTCTGTGGTTGTTTCCAGGCATCGATCCTGGAGGCACAGCCTCGAGTCAGGTCCACTAGCCCTTCAACCATCCCGTGAGTCAATATCCTTTTAAGACGCTCCTTTTCTGCTTACTCAGCCAGCGTGTGTGTGTTTCTGTTACTTGCAAGGAAAAGCCCTGGCTAATGGCACGCTAACATTGCCCCCGCCCCGCTGCCAGCAGATAGGGTGGGAGAGGTCTCCTACACAGGCAGTTTTCCCCACTTGCCAGGGAAGACTCAGCAGGGACCAGAGGGGCAGGGAAGCTTACGGCGGACCAGCAAGATGCTGTCAAATCGCCTGCAAGGATTTTCAGGATCTTGAACCAAGTTCCTAGGGAGAGGACAGCTGACATGATGACAAAAGTCAGTCTGATGAAAAAGCAGTACAGCTGGTCATACATGGATGACCTAGTACTTAGTTGTGTGTGTGTGTGTGTGTGTGTGTGTGTGTGTGTGTATTTATTCCTATTGGGGCAAATTTCAACATAAAATTAACCGTTTTTAAGATGTGCAATTCAGTGGCATTTAGTACATTCACAATGTTGGATGATCACCCTCTGGGTCTAGTTCCAAAACACTTCTGTCACCTGCCAAAGGACACCCTGTTGCCCGTTGCCTGTTGCCCCAGCCTCTCCCTATTTCCCCCTTCCCCCTGGTCCCCAGCAACCACTCATCTGTTCTCAGCCTCTGCGGATTCACCTCTTCCGGATGTTTCACAGAAACGGAAACATACAATACGTGACATTTGCTTCGGGCCGCTTTCGCTTAGCAGGTGTTTCAGGTTCATTCACATCGCAGCGGGGTCAGTTTCCATTCCTTCTCGTGGGTGAATCGGGGGCCACTGTAGGGTGGGCCACATTTTCCCCATTCATCAGTGGACGGACATCAGGGTTGCGATGAGGAGCACGCCTGCCCCTAGCCCTGGGAGCATAAGGGAGGATGAGGGGTGGGTGGACTGTCGGAACCCAATGAGGCAGCAGCGGCGACCAGTCCTGAGACACGGCAACACTCTTCATCCTGGAGCAGAGAGAGCGGTAGAGTCTGGGAGCCTCCCAGTGGGTTCTGGGGGTGATCAAAGAACACAAAACAGATGCCAGGAGGGAGAAGAGGTCTGGTGTGGCTGAGAAGCACCCGTACGAGTCTCTGGGATCTTTGCAGGAGAAATGGCGGGTCTGAAGGGAGTTTCAGTCATTTGGCCAGAGACCAGTACAGCCCTCAGTAAAGCTCTGGAGGCAAACACCGGGTCTTGAATCCTGACTCTTGCTCGCCAGCCCTGGAACACTGGGGTGGTCATTCGCCTTCCCAGATCGCAGTTCCTCTTCTGTAAGCGGGGCTAATAAGCACCTCCCCTTCACCAGGTCGCGGTAAGGACCAGTTGGATGATGTAAGGAAAGCACGAAACCAGACCCCCGAGAATCTCTTGCTGCAAGGTAGTTATTACTCTTATTTTTATGGCTGGGCTAATGTTATTGTGTCTCTGTTGTACCCTGAAGTAGGTGTAAGTCGTTAAAATGGTGTAGTAGGCGTGGAGCTACGTAGCCCATAACCCGGGCGGCGCAAAATGTCTCCTCCTTCATTTTTCAATGTCAGAACCGAATTTCTTTATTGATTCTCCATTCCCTTTGATGATGGAAACTTACCTGAGTCAATCTGGGGGTTTCCCACTCTCCCTGGGGTGACGGCTGGCCTCTGGAGGGGACTTCCACTGAACCAAGTCCTAAGGAGGGCTGTCATCTGTCTTGTCCTCGGTCCTCGGTCCTCGGCCGGTCGGCGTTCACCTGGACAAAAAGAACCACGGATACGCCAGGCATCGGCTTATGCAGTCGTGGGAGCTGGCCTTGGGGAGGGGGTGAGTCCCCAAGGGAGCGCACCTCGTGGGAGGGCCGAGAGGGAAAAATAACGCGAGGAAGGTAGGAATAGGCGTGTACCTCTCCTGGGTTCCTACTCCGGTGACTTCGCACAGGGCTTACCCGCACGGACCCCTGTGATGTTGCCCCCCGCCCCCGCCCCCGCCCCGCGCGCTCACCAAGTAAACACGCAAGTGAAGTTGCGCGCGCGCCCCCCGGAGGAAGCGAAGGGAATAACACACGGGAAACGACCGCTTGGGACGCGGGCAGCTTTGCGGTGGGACGGAGAGCGGCACGCGGGAGAGGTGCCTCCTCCCCTCACTCCGGAAGACACCTGGGCCGCTCCTCCGAGGCGCTACCGCAGCGCGCGAGAGGCGCGTGGAACCGCGCCGCGTCCGCACCCGGGCGCGACGGAGCCGGCAGCCGCGCGCCTCCAGGGGGCGCCACTGAGCCTCGCTGCGCCCCGAGCGGGCGGGACTCCGGCGCGCTCTTGGAAAACACTGCATTTCCCGTAGCCGGCTGGGTGGGGACCTCGAGAGTCCGTGACTCAGGGCGTGGCTGTGGCCGTGATTTCATCTGGCCTGCCAGCCGGGAGGACGCCAGTCACGTGGCCCTGTCTGGTTTCCCGGGGGCGGGGGGTGCTGTGCTTGGAGCCGGGCTGCGGTTACCTCTTCAGATGTAGGTTGGATGAGGCCGGGCTCCCTCTTCATGTTGGAGCCGAGGGAGCTTTATTTAGCCTCTGATGGGAGAGTGCCTGATGGGAAAGCAGCCCTTGGGAGGTCTGTAGGGTCCGTCCCTGCTGTTCCAGTACCTGGCCATCACCCGGCCTGGCCTTCTGCTGGAGAGGCATCGTTTATGTGAGGGTGACTGGCACTGGCCACAGGACGCTGGAGGGAAAGGAGAGGATCAGGATAAAAAGTGGCACCTCGTGGGGCTTTGTTACAAATTCTTCCCTTTACGAAGCCTCCAGCCAGGACTTCTGGAAGAGCCTGGGGCTCTCAGAGTGCAGAGTCCTGCCTGGGAAGTCAAGAGGCAGCCTTTGTCCCCTGACCCCTCAGGCCCTTCAACGACTTCACCAGTGCAAGGCCCCCTCCGTGCTTGAAAAGAGGCAGGCTGGGGTCAGGGAAGGAGCTTGCATTTTGGAAACAAGCAGGCCTGAGGCCAGGGCTGCGCTCTTGTTTCTGTTAATAGCATCTTGACCCTGGTTACATTGTTAAAGTCTATGAGCCTCAGTTTTCTCATCTGTAAGATGGGCATTGTAATATCCACCTCCTAGGATTTTTTTTTAAGGTTTCATTTATTTATTTGAGAGAGAGAAAGAGAGAGCACAAGCAAGGGGAGCAGCAGGCAGAGAGAGAAGCAGGCTCCCACTGAGCTGGGAGCCGGATGAGGGGCTCGAACCCAGGACCCAGAGATCTTGACCTGAGCTGAAGGCAGATGCTTAACCAGCTGAGCCACCCAGGCGTCCCCCACCTCCTAGGATTGAAGAAGATGTGTGAGAAGCACCTAGCACAGTACCTGGCATGTGGCATATACAGTCAATAAATAATGGTCAAATAAATGAATAATTTCATAAATTATTATAAAATTATAAATATTATTTATTTAACTCATAATATATATTTATACATAAATTAAGTAGCCAATCAATTAAAATTCTAGATAGATAGAATCTCAAGGTCATAGACCCATAGAACTGGAAACACCTCAGAGCTTATGTCCCAACCCCTTCAAATGAGATGTTTAGGGTTTTCCCAGATCCATTAAGCATGGTGGAGTGTTAACAATCTGGACTACTGGGCCTAGTCACTTGGTCCAGCTCTTGCCCTACTAGACACCAACTAGGTGTGTGATTTGGGGCAACTTACTTAATCTCTGTGCCTCAGTTTCCTCATCTTTAAAATGGGGGTCATGGTGTTCACTTTATAGGTTGCTGGAAAGATTAATGAGAGAAAACCTGAAAAATACTTAGTTCATTATACAGTAAGGGCTCAGCAAATGCTAGCTGTTGTAGCAGGTACCATCAAGGAACATGTCAGCCACAGATCCTCTCCAGAGATTAGTGGTGTTCAAAGTTCTTTTTTGTTTTTTCGGTTTTTTTTTTTCCAAACAAAACCTTCAGTAGATGTCACATCATTCATTTGTTCATTCATTCGTTTGTTCAGCCAATAAATACTGAACGTCTGTTAGGGCCAGGCTTCATTCTAGATGTTGGAGATACAGATCTCAAGCATCTCTTTTCTCAGAGAGCATACATGCTACCGAAGGGAAGCATAAAATACACAAACAAGCAAACGAAGATACACCACGTGGTGACAAGGCTAAGCAGGAGTGAGGCGGGTACTTCTACAGTTTGGTGACTTGATTCCTGTTAAGAGGCCAGTAGTTTCACTCAACATTGCTTTTGCATCCTTGCATATGTCAATAGGGTTTTTATTTCTTTTTTTTAAGGATTTTATTTATTTATTGGACAGACAGAGATCACAAGTAGGAAGAGAGGTAGGCAGGGAGGGTGAGGGGGAAGCAGGCTCCCTGCTGAGCAGAGAGCCCAATGTGGGGCTCGATCCCAGGACCCTGGGATCATAACATGAGCCGAAGGCAGAGGCTTAACCCATTGAGCCACCCAGGTGCCCCTCAACAGGGTTTTTAAAAAGCAAGTAATGTGTTAGGAAATAACAGCCCCTCTCCCTCCTGTTTCTACCCACAGTGCTTTGTACAAACTTCATTTATATAGAATTTAATGTGCTGTAGATGTTCACAAGGACTTCTCAGCAACTCAGAAATCCCCAAATGGCAAACTGAACTTTGGTTTGTGAAATCATTTGGTTTTAAAACCTGCCCTAGATGGATGTGGGGCTATTTATAGTCTTTTTTCTTATCTGTATTTAATGCGAATAGTCGTACATATCACTGCAGTCATATAAATGTGTTGAATTCCCAAGTGTTGCTGCAGGCCCATGGGGATGTTATGAGAATAATGGTATGATTATCTTTCCAAAATCTGATAAATTCTGAAATCTAAAACCCACTGACCCCCGAGGATTTGGAGTGAGTGACCGTGAACTTGTATTTTGTTCTCCTGAGTACGTCCATCTCCTCTGCTTCGTTGATATGGGTGATGATGGATATCGTGTCCTAAACACATCTGTGTTCCCAGATTCCAACGAGTGCCTGGTGTGTGCGGTCACATGCCGCAAACTCTGCGGGATAAGCTGATTTTCTGAATTTTCCATAACTTCGTGGAGAACTCCCACACCACATCTTTTTTTTTTTTTT